>JAGDQP010038164.1:0-18280 GCA_022664845.1 Lepisma saccharinum
AGAGCGATTTTGCTGAATACACAGTTAAGATGTAATATCGTTAATGAGCTTAACTTGTTAAGATATTGCTGACTCTATAATAGGTAGATTGATAGTGAAGCGTAGTATTCACATTCCAGGGATCGCAAAGCGCACGATACTCTGTATAGTCGCAACTTGCTCTTGATTATACATGCTTCCGTTCTTGATGAATTTGAAGAGTACTTCTACGTTCCTTTGTTGGCACTAATTCATTTAGTTTACCAATGGAAAATCATAAAATGTTTACACAACATGCAAGTAATAATAATAATAAATAATTTCCTACACACTAGTAATGTTACAAAAACAGCTAGTTCTATGTCGAAAAAATATTTACTGGCAATAATTGAGCAATTCGCAAATGTGGGATTTTTGGAAATCAATACACATTGGCAACGCTGCTTGCTTGCCACCATACGTTTATCGTTACGATAACTTTGTAGGCACATCACATTTGTTGTCATTACGGAAAATTTTCGAATTACGGAGGAAACTAGATATCTGGCAGTGATGGCGTGAGAGGGTGCCCCCTGCCGGTCACCGGCACAAGTGAATCGTTTGTTAAGATAAATCAATGAAGCATATCCATGGTGGTCGGTGATGTAACAGCAATGCCGTCTCAGAACTCTCTATTTGCTCGCTTTACAGTAATAGCTAATAAGCATGACTCTTCAGATTCTAAGAAGCAATTTTTACGTATAGGTTACGGCGAGTGAGCGAGAAAATATCTGCCTTGGCAACTGAGCTTTCACTCGGGGCTCCAAATAACGGAAAATTAGATATTCGGCCAACAGTAGCAGTGTGAGCTCACGATTGTTATCGTGAACGGGCATCAATCAAGTTGACTTGCTTTCGGCCCCAGATTAACTTACGCCGACACTGATCTATGGAGCTCTGCAATAGTTGGGAACTGATAGTAGGTTTGCAGTTTATTTGGAGTTTGAGCTTTGGCATATCTTTTTAACCTACGTATTTGTTGCTGAAAACAATGAAAAATATGTTTCCAGATTCAGCAAAATAGATAAATAACAGCTCTTTGCCTGGAACTGGTAAAATATTTTCGTGAACTTGCCATTGAAAATTGTTTGCTTAAGGCAGGCACATATCTAGAAGATGGTTTCACGCAGAACGAACGGCTTCACAAGGAGGACCCGAGGTCTGTGTGTGTGTGAAATTTACGTAAAATGCATATACTTTTGCCAAAAATTATACTAATATTACTAAAAATATCCGAATTTCTGGGGAGGGAGTTCGGAACCACCCCCACCCCTAAATAATCCCTGGCTTAAGTCGTTCGAAAATGCATCTACACGGACACATTTCTCAACTTGTCAAATGTTTGTGAACCGTTGCCCTAAACTAATAGGCTAGATTGTCATCACCCTCAGTGGTGTGTTTCAGCCCTGGCGGCGCCAGGGCACTTATTTCCATGTCCGGCGGCGCTAGGGTACTTTTTTCAGACATATTTTAATTTTCCTTGATTTTAGTTTGAAAGCAAAGGCTCTGCTCAATCATATGAATGTGAAACTAATTTCTAGTCAAATATATTCACTCAAGAAATACAACAGTGGTTGTTTATCTCAACCTCGAGAGGAAGTGGATATTAGGTCTAGCGGTTTGGTTATGTTATTAGCGAGGGCAGGGTCACTGAAAACCCGTCTAGCAGTGGCAAGGCAATGAAATAATTCTTTGGCGGTATTTGCAAGGCACCCACCCTTCAAACTAGGCTTCTTTTTAGTAAAAGTTTCAGTCTCCTGTTATAAATATTCTCTTGTTTCAAAATTCTCTTTACAACAAGTGTATCTCAAAGTTCGTAAATGCAGCCATTCAACCGCTATATTTGGCTGAACTGAACAATGAATCGTCACCAAGAAACTGTAAGGCAAATACCCCCTTTTCACCTTCCTCCCTCCATCCTAGGTTATTTTCTTGTTGGGAGGAAAATCGGCGGTAGATGACACACGCAAGGTGAAAAAACGTGAGCGAAAGTGGGGGAAGAGATGGTGGTAATTTTTTTCTTGTTGTACCAAGTACAAAACAAAACGTCTTGTGTGAGGATGGAATGTGCGTGATCCTTAGAAGAAAAGAAGACATGGTTCGCCGTTAGTTGACCATCATGAATAAGCGTGGAAAAGGAGGAACCAGGGGAGGGGTAATCGACTCCGCAGATGAAGAGGCAAAAGTAATAATTTAACAATAGTGATTTTGAAGCTTGAAAAAAGACGATAAAAAGATCAGTTGTCATCAATTTCTAGAAAGGACCGAGAAACGGATGAGTATCTGAACAAATAAAGGAATCAATTTTCCATTCCACATGTCAAGTACCCCATCTCAAATCATTCGACAAATGTTTAAGCTCCTTCCGTGAAGATATATTGTAGACTAATTTTCTGTTTGCATAAATACACACAGATAATCATAATCAAAGATAATGTTCAATTTTTAAAATTTGATTTCTTGCTTAACACCCGTCGATTTGCCACTAAGGCTTATGGACAGGGACATATGGAGGGAAATATCCATGATCTTGTCATTAGATACAGTCTCGACGTTCGCCTCGTGAGAGTGAGTAAAAGTATGCAAGGCTCTTTTTCATAAATTATGCTCAAGAATTAACGTAACATTTATTTCTTTGTATTAAAAATTGAAATAAAACGGACGGAGTGACCGTAACTCAGGTGGTTGAACGTTGGCCTAATATTCGGAAGGGCCTGGGTTCAAATCCAGTAGGCGACCATCTTGACTGAGATTTTCGACGAGTTCTCAGTTTCATAAGGCAAATGCTGGTGCAGTACCTAACGATAAGATCGTTGCCGCTTCCTTCCTTATATCTTCATTCGTCCCCTTGCTATCAGTCAGCTATAATGCCAATCGAAGAACGTGTTTTTTGTATTATTAATTATATATTTTTTTACTTTTCTTTCTCTCCTTTTACGCAACAATGGTCACACATTTCCGTTGCTCCTTGGACCAGCAAATATTTTTGCAATTTTAGAAATCAGTAGTGGAGTAGCCACCACTGTGATTCATTCTGTGCTTTTTCGCATTTGAAAGATTTTCGTAAGTAGCAGCCGAGAATTCCACTTTTGTAATATATCAACCCTCATTTAAATACAAACTGTTTTGCAAATTCTCTCCCCACCCTTGCCTGTTTTTATTATTATTTCTTTATTCTTAACAGGCTACATAATGTTACCACAACTCAGAAGCTGTAGGGTGCCAGGCAGGCCAGATTTTAGAAGTTGGTTTCAGGGGCCAGGGGTCCAGCGCCTTGGGGGGGGGGGAGCGAACTCTTTCTGGGTGTGAAATTTGCGTAAAATACATACAATTTTTCCTAAAATTATACTAATTTTACAAAAAAATCCTAATTCCTCGGGGGGGGGGGTGTCCCCGGACTCCCCCTAAATACGTTCGCCGCCAGACCACTTTATTTTTTAGAAACGCACCACTGATCACCCTGCATTCTAGAAATGTATATGAAATGACAGTTTTAATTTATTACCCATCCAACAAACGTTTCAAGAAGACTCTCCTTTTAACGCAAGGTTTTGTAAAACGGTTTTCGCAAATCTGACAAGATAAAATATATACTGTTTTTTTTTATTATAAGTTATTTAAAATTAAACAATTTATTAATATCTGCCCTGATTGCACACTTAAATTTGAAATACCGGTAGAAATAACTGGACAAATCATGTAGTTCATTCAGTTATTAACAGAGGGCAGTGATGGTCATTAGTAAATTAGATGTTTTCTAAATTCTTGGAAAAGTATCTCATTTGACATTTATTTATAACAGTTTGGGTTTACGGAACCGAAATTGAGTTACATTATTTAAAGAAACAAATATGGTAATTTATTTTTAATACAATTGATCCTCATCTACGTCGTAAATAATTGTCTCCATTAAATTAATCAAGTATTTAATTTGTTAGCAAAGCCTAGAATTAAAAATTCCCCTTAGGTTACAAAATAATCCCCTTGCAGGGGGAAAATGAGGGAACTTTACAATTTGCTGGGATTTTTAACTTACAATTTTTTCGACGCAAAATTTAATTTTATTGTATATTACCCTTGTTTGGCTATAAATCAGGACAATATTTTGCAAACAAATACGTTACGCAATTCTGCTTATCATTGCAAGTCAGTGAATTTTAACGACGCTTCAATATATTTATTTTTGAGAGAAGAAATCTCAGCTATAGACATGCAACAATCTTTATGTCCATAGCTGTACCTGAGTCAGGGCCTCTTGCACATTTTCATTAACCATTGTTTCATGGTCTGTGTCTATGATATCCTGATTCGGCTGGAATGATGATTCCAACGAGTCAGCAAATACATTGGCTTTATCTGCAGGAACGTAAACCAACCCATTGTCACTTTGCAGGGTAAAGGTTGGGGCGTAAGGTTTGGTCAGGGACATAGTCAGTTTCCAAATTGAATTGTCGTTTGTACTGAGTTGAGATTTTTTCTTCCCATCTGTTCCGATGAAACAGGGTGATTTTTTCTTTTATTAGTCTCTGAAGCTGATTGATGTGTGGTTTCAAATTTCTATTTCTGGTGCGCATAAGTTGTTTACGCATGTGATTTCGTAGTGAAATCAGTTCCAGAATGTCAGGCGGAAGTTCGAATGAAGGTGAGCGCGGCATCGCGAGGGGGACGGATGTTTTGACCGACTCTTGTATAACAGTAGTAAGAGTTTTTGCAGTTGTTTCCAGTTCGCCTGTAGTTGTTAAGGCAATTTGGTCAGGTAATCTGGATGTTATTTCATTTCGAAGCTTGATCCAGTCAGCCTTTCTGTAATCAAATCGAGGTGTGATTACTTTTTGGTCAGCAGCACGTTGCATGGCTATTATTAAAGGGATATGATTAGAATGAAACATTTTCCGTGTTTCTATAGTCATGAAAAATGAAATGTTTCTGTAAAGTGCATAGTCCAGAACATCTGGAGTATGCCTTACATTATGTGGGTAGTATGTAGGGTTGAACTTACTAAGTACCTGCCATCTGGACGTTGATATGTAATCATACAGTAGTCTACCATTTTTGTTGGTGTGTATACTGCAGAAGTACGGATGCTTACTATTAAAATCTCCCGCCATGAGGATGCTCCCATCTAGTCGTGCAATAGCATCGAGGTCATCAGTAACTATCCTCTTGGAAGGAGTTAGATATGGTCCAACTAGTATTAGCGGTTTTTGATCAATAAATATTTTGATTGCAGTAGCCTCCATTGCCTGAAGGACTGGAAGATGGATCAGCTGATGCTTAACATCGGATCTAACTAGCATTAAGGTACCCTGACCAGTTCCCATTCCCTTTCTATCGTTTCGATGGCAAACATAGCCAGGTGTGTATATTTTTCTAGTAGGAGTTAGTTTTGTTTCACTAATGAACGCGATGACTATTTCTTCTTTGTGTAAATAATCTAGTAGTTCGGTGATTCTTCCTGAAATCCCATCACAGTTCCAGGCAAGCATCTTGAGGTTAATATTGTTATTATTGTTATGCCCCATAAGCCCACATTAAGTTGATTAGGAATTCCTTAGGTCGATGAAGACGGGAAGCCTAGTACGTTTATACAATTTTAAAAATGTATGCAAGAATTTTTTCTTATCTTTCAAAGTGAATTTACCTTTATTTAACTCTTGTAATTCTAAAGCTATTTTATTGAAGTTAATGGCTATATCTGAGGCTGAGTTTGATACTTGTAGTAGGTTACATTCTGTGGCTTTATTATGAGTTTGAGTTGTAATCTTATTTACATGGCTGTTTTGTTTCATTGTAGCTGGTTTAGCCCTGTTACTGGTCTTACGTTGCGTTCGTAAGCTTCTGTAAGTTTACGACCACGTAGTTCCTCCTCTGTGTCTGAGAAGCTTTCGAAACGTGGGCATGTGCTACGCCATCTCTTGTCGTGGGAGAAATAGGTGTGTTGGAGGGCCTAGGTTCTAGGAATGAAGGTCCAGGTTCTGTTACAGGATTCTGTAATGGTTGGGAAGGAGATTGTACGTGCTTACTAGGCTGGGTAGGAGAAGATTGCCGAGCAGACGGAGTCAGGTTCGGAATCAAGTCTTTGGGTTGCTTGATAGAGGAAGTCGAAGTTGAAGTCTTTGTCTGCTGAGTCTTTGATTGTCGAGGCAGCGGTGTTGGAATTTGTTGTCTGGGTGGGGACGCCGGACAGGAGGTTGTCAAGGAGGCAGAGGCGGGTTGGTAGGTTTTTGTCTGGGGCGTCCGTCAGGGTGACTTGCATCAACTTTGGTCTTGCGGGTCTTGTCTCTGGCTTCAGTGACTAGTTTGTAGACTTGGCAGCCTATGTAATTTGCAGTGTGCCCCACCTTCCCGCAATTACAACACGTAGGAGGAGTGTCCCTTGGTTTCTTACAGTTTTCTGTAGGGTGAAAGGAGGCATATTTGACGCATCGCGGTCTCTTGTGGCATTTACAGCTGACATGAGTTCACTAGCGGTGGCACTTAAAGCGTTGAGAGACTGCCTCTGAATAGACGTAGTCCTCATAATGTACCTTAATAGGGTAGATGAATTTAGTGCCTCCTTACACTCAACAGATGGGAGTTTTACCAGAAACAGGGGCATCATCACCTTATTTCCTGCATCATCTCTTTTATTTAGTTGGCTCACTGAAATGTTCTTGTTATTTAGTTCTGATTTTAAAAATGACTCTACTTCTTCGCTGGTTAGCTCGTGTGGTAAACCACGGATTATGCGTTTGATTGGTCTATCAGATTTAAGCGTACGGTAGAAGAATTCAACATCTTTAGTGCTGTGTAACAATTGAAGAATACCAGTATAAGTACTCTCGTCAAGGGCGGTGAGACGGTAGCCCCCTTGAACAACACTGCAAGAGATGTTGGCGTAGCTCTTGGAGATCTGCTTATAGGTCTTCAAGTTGGTGACATGGATTGCTGGGTATCTGTTTTTCTGTGAGGCAGAAGTAGTTTTGGTTTCTAGGGTTGATCGGAAATTAGCTAGAGGGTCAGAGTTGATGTTGGAAGGACTTTTAAGGGCTTTTGTGTAAGTTTTGGAAGGTTGAGGAGACTTACTCACAGTTTTAATAGGATTTTCAGGTTGACTGGACGGAGGGGTGGGAGCTCTTTAATCAGGATTTTCACGATTTTCAGGATGAGTTTAAGGGGGGAGCAGCAGACTCCGGAACGCCATCATTTCCCCGCGTTAAAGTATCAATACATTGGGGCTCCAGGTCACCGTCACTGACGAGCTCAAGATCTGACTCATTAGCTGAAAAGAAATTTCTTTCATAATTATCCTGGCTCTGTGAGCGAAGTAGCATCTGGTTTGGATCTGTGGAAGAAAATAACATCTGTCTGGCGCGTGAAAAAGAACCTGAATCTGGAATGGATCCTGAAATACGAATTGATTTTACATCTACATTGGGGTCAACATCTATGACATTACAGGGGGTATCTGTAAGATTAATTGCACTGGATTGAATTGTAGTACGGTACTTACCCCTCTTCACTCTTCTCACGTTGAGTTTCCATCCTGGGTCGACTTCCATTAGGTTGGTGTTCCAGTGTCTCTTCCTTCAGTAGCATATGCTCGCTCAATTTACTTCTGTTTGGCTAACCTTACCACTAAGGGGCCACAATTCGGATTGTCACTCTGTTTCAGGCGTACTAAGCGTCCTGAAAGTAGTCACTGACACTAAGCACTGCCCCTCTTGGTCACTAACTGCACACCATTTCACTTGCACGCACTGAACGAGGGACAGTTGCACTGGTAAAAAAAAGCCACACACTTATGCTACACGCACACAGATCACTCATTCGCGCACATTTTGATCGGTGTACCTGAAACTCAACCTAACTCTTACAATGTAATTAGTCTCGCACTCACACTACTCTCTTTGGTACTCACACTAAAAACACTTAGTAAGTAGTCGCACTTTCGCACATGTTCTCTCGCTTTCGCTCACACAATGCCGCACCCACAATTTGCACTGGCTATACACACTTTAGTTCTCGGCCTAACACTCACAATGTACACTCATTATGTGCTCACTTTTCAAACTTTCAGTATGCTTGCACTTCAACCCTACACTGTGTATTCACACCTTCACTCACGCTGTTTACTCACACTTTCAATATTACAGTGTGCATTCACACTCACAATATGCTCTACTACGCACTTTAATTTCCTGACCTGACACTTATTACATGCACACACAATTCACTCTTACGCGCACATTTAAACCAATGTTCCAAAAACCAACCTAACACTTTCTCTGTGATAAGACGCGCACTCACATTAACACTCACTATAGCTCACACTTCAGTCAATCGGTATAGGTCACACTTTCGCACACTCAAGTTTCTCACGCTTTCATTCACACAATGTTACACACCCTATAGTACTGACGCACTTTCCTGCCCAACAATCACAATGAGCACACCCTAAAAACACTCCCTTTGTGCTCACTTTTAACTTCCGCTATGCTTCAACACTCACTATGCATCCACAACTTCACTCACGCTGCTTATCGCACTTTCAGTATCACAATGTGCGCTCACACTCACATTCTGCTCTGACGCTCAAACTCGCATATGCACTTACTACGCGCACATTAAGTTCTTGGGCTAACACTTATACTACATGCATGCGCAACAAAATTACATTTACTCAGTCTAAACACTCATTTTATATGCCCGGGTACTCACACGCACAAGTACATCAAACAACACTCGCACAATTTGTTCACAGACACATCCACACACAATTTATTCACAACGCACTATTATCTCACTATAATGTAACTATTTCACTCACTCAAATACCAGGCTTTTGCTTACGTCACACACTCTGAGAGTTAGCTCTGATTTTCACTGAGCCTGACGAAGCGAAACTTTTATTGACTGGTAGGTAAGCACTATCAGGTAGTTTTATCCAAACTCAATTGTCTTTCAGAAGACAATGGGGAAACTACACACACGAAGTCACACACTTGCATACACCTAACACACGTGGTCTGAAACAGACACTATTGCACATTTTCACTGTGATACTTTTATCTTTTACGTAAGAACTGCTCGCTTAACACGTTCTGTTGGCTCTTGACTGGCCTTTTATACCCCTTTTTGGTGGGCGTATTTTCACTATTTCCAAGCTTCACCGCTTGGTGTTAGGGTCGTCTGCTTCTTGGCTTGCTTATGCAGCATTTTGTAATTCTTGTTGTTCGTGGTTTGTTTTCATTGTAGTCGTGTTAACATACTGATCCACTTCCCATTACAATATATATAATAAACGTAAGCGTGTTTTGCCCGTGCGTGCCGCAATAACTCTACAGCTCACCCCCACAGCCCCATGGGGGTTATATGGAATGGTAGACCTCGTCCGCCATCTATGAAAAAGGTTTCGGTTTGGAAATGCGGGGGTTGGGTTCTTAGATATGGGTGTCAGAAGAGGGCGTCGCACCAACGGACTTCTTACGGGAAGTCGGTGGAACAGCTGGTAATCGAGTGCCGAAGTTGGCTGACAAGTAAAGTACCCGAAGTGAGGACTCGATTGGCTGACAAGTAAAGTACCCGAAGTGAGGACTCGAGTTGTTCATCAAGTGATACCTTAAATTGAAGCTAGTGACGAGTATAGTACACCTGTGAAATCCTAGCTGCAGAGCTCCAGAAATAAAAAGGGTATGGCGGGTCAAAGTTCAAAGAGAAAGCGAATTGTATTGAAACAAGTCACAACGAAAGGCAGAACAAAAGTCAGAAGGACATGGTTTTGAATTGAAATGCGATTCATGCGAAGGAAAGAGGCACGTACAAAGTACTTCACATTGATACAATCAATATGTAAGTCGTCAATGAAGGCGTGTGATAAGCAGATACTTTGCTTACAATGAGCACACTTGACAAAAGAGATGTTCTCACATGAGGTCTTGTAACACTCGTCACGTATATTAGAATCAAAACAATAATCCAATGGAGAAATCCAGGGCTCGGGCTCCTCATCCAAGTAGCCGCTTTTGTAAAACGCAAATCTGATCATCTTGCGAAATCGTGAGGCGCTGAATTGGAAGAGAGTGAAGGACTGCATTCGTAAAATGTTATCCCGATGCCAGAGATTAATTTCCGAGGAAGCGATAACTGTGTCAGTAATGAACCTGATAAATGATTTATATGGACGGAAGAAGTAAACATCAAGTGGTTGGATGAAACCAGTGCAACCACCAGGAATTAAACGTTTGAACAGTGTTATATGATTAGGGCATAATTCATTTGATACGTTATCATCCTTATTTGCACTCCATGAATCCAGCAAAAGCAAGACTTTATCACGATCGGCAGGCAGGCTATTCCAGAATACAGAATAAAACACTTTTAAATCACTTTTGTTCATGTTTGCAGTCTTTCCTGGATGGGACACTATGTTATCGAGATCTTTTTGCTTATTTCCTGGAAACTGACCACTGGATTCGGATACAAGAACGTACATCGGACGCAATATTTCACCATCCATGGAAATAACCGGCATGATCATATATGAATGAGTAGTAGCACTGACTGATCCAAATGCACCTCTTACAACCACCGTACCTTTAGTCCTATATGCATGGAGTTCCTTGTCAAATCGACTTTGATTAGCATTTAATACTTGACGAGGATTCAGGTCTTCTAGTAACATAAGTTCTTTCATGGACGTAATAAATGTCGTAGATAAGTGATGTAATTCAGCCTCTTTTGATTTCCACGTTTTGCTAACCCTATGCGTGATAGAACGACTGACGATATTGTTTCTCTTTTTAAAATTAGACAGCCAGTGACGAGATGCCTTGAATTGTAGAGTATTATCCGGATCTAGTTCTTTACTTATCTGAAGAGCCCAAAAGCGAAGAGTCCTGTCGTGTATAATTGTACATCTCTCGACCATTTCTTTGAATTTATCGTGAACTGCTGCATTAAGTTTCTTATAACTGGGTTTTTGCCTTTTTTCTCATATTCAAAGAGGATGTTTTTCGATTGAATTAATCTATACTGTGACTTGACAGATTAAAATGTCCTTCGTTTCTTTTCCGGGTTCTCATTGTGTGTCCAAAACATGTAAGCTGCTTCTTTATAATCATCGTCCAAGATGTGTTTTTGTTTTTTTGGCGAAGGCTGATATTCTTCACCTGAAGAAGCTACAGGTGTCGGAGACTCTTGATGTGTTTGAGAACCTTGCGATGTACTTGGCATTTCCTCATCAAAGACGTCATCACCGTAGTCTCCATCATCGCTTACATCACTGTCACCAGCAAATCCAAGAGTTCTAACTTCTATGATTTCCATCTTGTCCTCAAGTATCTTCACTATTTGTTTGTACAATAAATCTTCATACCTATTCATTCTCCTATTAACAAATCCATATTTCTCATACAGAGCATGAATGATAGAACCTGCTTCCATTTTCTGGAACGAAAAGAAAAAACACCTTTTATTGATATCAATAACAGGAGCAAACATGCACAAGGATATTCATACACGAATAAAAGGAAGCGGGATATCAGGCAGAGAGAGGGATATCATTCTACACGTTACATTGATTGGGAGCAACTTACGACGTATTACCATCGGGATAATCAGCAAAACATGGACATCACAAGCAGCTAAATTCGCTTTCTATTTGAACTTTGACCCGCCATAACCTTTTTATTACTGGAGCTCTGCAGCTAGGATTTCACAGGTGTACTATACTCGTCACTAGCTTCAATTTAAGGTATCACTTGATGAGCAACTCGAGTCCTCACTTCGGGTACTTTACTTGTGAGACGCCAGAATGTTATATAATCTTCCAAAAGGTTCGAGAATGTTCCAGAATGTTATAGAACCTTCCAGAAGGTTCGAGAGTGTTCAAGAATGCTCTAGAATGTGCTTGCTTAGAATGTTCCATAATGTTTCAGTATGTTCGAGAATGTTCCAGACGGTTCTGAGCCATCGAAGGGACTTCCTGTTCAGGAACGTTCGATAACGTTCAAGAATGTTCAAGAAACCGGAAACGGAAGTCCAGAATCTTCTGGAACATTTTCCAATGAGGCATTATCCTGTTGTAGTGTGAAACTGCAACATTGTATTCATCCCGCACCAACGAGGGGTTATATCAGCTTGTAAAGAAGTAATATATGATAATAATGACTAAAATTAAAATCAAATGAACATGAAATAAAATGATTGAATGAATATATAATGAAATAATTTGTAATATAGGAAAAGGAAGATAATTATGAATTACGTATTGACAAAAAATGCATTATTAACATAAACCTATTTTTTAAACCATTTGGGGGCCTATTATGTAATGGCCCTATGTTTTTAAGGAGCTAGTTAAGTTGGTTTATATACAGTTATATGGCATTAGATTAGGTTTAATTGATGTATTTTATAATTTAAAGGACATTTAAAGCTAATGCGTACGTTTACGTTCCAGTTGTGCCAGTTTTGATATGAATTTCAATCGTTTTCATCAGTTAAATCTCACTTGTTACATGTAGTTCAAATGTTACTTAATAGATGGAAGGGCGCTGCGTAAGCAGAAAGTTTAATTGTTACAGATTGTTGAATTCGTTTGATTGACATTAATTTCAAATGCGATGATTTTGATATTATTACGATAATGTGTTCTTAAGCACATTATGATATATGTAATCTTTCAGTCATATTCTTGATTAAGTATTTTGTGTACATAATGTATATACGAAGATAAAATATATGACTATCAGAGACTGGGTTTCACCAGTCAGAGGAACACCGATGACTATACTTGTTACGACGAGCGAATGCTGACTCAAATTTCTTAAAGCCTGTGATTACCGGTGATGAAACTTAGGTGTACAGATACGATATGGAAACGAAGGTTCAATCATCACGGTGGATCGGAAAATCCTCCTCAAGGTCCAGAAAGGCACGAATGAATGAAATCCCATACTAAAGTGATATTAATAATCTTCTTTGAATGGCAGGGGGAACGCCCATTTGGAGTATGGGCAACGAGGTTCCACAATGAATGTAACATTCTAAGTTAGTTATGCAATTATTAAGGTAAAACTTGCAGTGAAGAGGCAAAAAGTTTGGCAGTAAAAGTCCTGAATAGTGCATCACGGTAATGTACATTTTCATTTCTCATTCTTGTTAAGATGTTTTTGTTAAAGCATTAGACACCTTTCGTCCCAAAACTAGACTTGCAGAGCCCTTCTTTCTTCGGATGAACGCATAACGTGTAATATATCTCTGCTGACTCTCAGCAGATTTATACATCTTAGAAATCTTCTTCTTTATTCTAGACGTATCTTGACCAAGATGCCCCTATTACCTAGGCTTTATCCGCTACGCCAGGCAGGATAATGCATGGTAAGATAGAAACCCCAACCTAAGCCATTAGCCTCAGAAGAGTTACTTCCTATTAGTCGATGAAATAAAAGATAGGTATGACGTAACGGAGGTTTAATAAATCATCAAATTAAATAGCGGTGCTCCTCTGACTGGTGAAACCCTGTGTGCCTCTTTTTGTTCGGGTATTAACGGACGTGGATCTGCAGATTTACCGTCAAAATCGTGTGACACGAACCTTGTTGATGTTGATGTGTAGTTCAGTTCAGCAGCTTCAAATACTATGAGGCGTCGGTTTAGACGGATGACTTCTTGCACTCTTTCCATGTGTTCGATGTCGATCGATGGGGACGGCAGTCTGGACTTCACGTCGTCCACTATCAAAGGCCTCTGTGAAAGTGATTGTGCAATTTGCAACATAATTTCACACACTCGACTTTCTAGTAAATTTGGATTAACAATAGTTGAGCACACAGAAGTCGGAATTCCTTTTTGTTTCCAAGTTTTTGTGATTTCTATATGGATTACCGTTATCTCGTGTATTGAAAGCCAACGACCACAATCTAGAGCATTGTTCCAGTTTCGATAAACATTTTCTGCTAATGCCGCTTCTTTGAATCAGAAGGGTTGAAGTTCATACAGACATAAGATGCCATTTCTCACGATATTTTAACTTTTATAAAGAACAGCACAAAAACAACTCTTTTTAGTTTTGAAAATTCTTTCATCTCTAATTGCTTTATTGGCTCGTCCTTTGTTTCCAAATCAAAATCTTCGTTGCTGCTACTTATTGTTGGCAGGATAGTTTTGCTGTGTATTGTGTTATACAATGTGTCTATGTTGTTTACTTTCAATAATTTACACTGTCCACAACTACTTACTTCGTGCTCCAGTCGACGATGCTTGCTTATAAATAAACGTGTATCCATGCTGGTATATCACTTCACCTTCACAGTTACTCATTCACATTCTTTCGGGTAAAGTCTTATAAAGTCATATATTCTCGGTCTCAAAACCAAATATTGTTTCCTTTCTTTATCTCACAGAGAAACAAGTCCCTAAATGAACGATGAAATTGTGACGACTAGGCTAGAGAAACACGCAGTGTCATCCAACAGCAGTATTAATCAGTGAATATAGAAGGAATATGTATTCTACAATTAGTCTACGCCCACATCAAAACATATCTATCGCATAATTTATGGTAGTTCGCGAAATTTGGACAGAAACGATAGTTGGTGACAGTTGTTAAAACAAAGATATCTTTTCCTTTGAATTATTCTCGTAAATTCATACAAGAATTGTCATGATTATAAAACCATAAATATAAAAGAAAAAGTAGATGACTATTTTTTAATTTGCTTACTGCGCAGTGTGTCGTCTGCAATGCAATTTTATCTCCCTACTAAATCCCAGAATTATAATTAATCAAAATTCTCAATCCATGTTTACCAAGTGCATTTTTGTGCATTTCGTGCAGTTTACCATGTTATGTGCAAGCGTTGTGAAAGAACACGCCAGTACGGGCAAAAATCCTTCCAGGACGTGTGCCGCCCGTACTGTCCTCCACGTTGGCTGCGGGCCTGATTGCAATGCCACTGCATATATACATAGAGGGAAGAAGAAGAAGCTATCAGTTGAGTTAAAGGACTTCTTTTATGATATTTTCCATATCAAAGCTTTGCTTTTATAGATGTAAGATAAAATAAAATAATAGCTGAGCAAAGCAATACGTTTTATTTAAAAACTAAAAACGTGTAACAGTTTCACCAACTAAGTAACAATCTGGCTTCATCAGAACAGTCTGATAAAACCAAGTTGTTACTTAGTTGGAAAGTGTTTCACGTTTTTAGTTTTTAAATAAAACGTATTGCTTTGCTCAGCTATTATTTTATTTATCTTAACTTCTTTTAATTCTAAAGAGTCTAACTGCAAACATGAACTGTTATTGCAGTGTGCCCCTTCCCAAAAAAATACAGGTAACGAGAATGTATTATTCTGAATTAGAAAAATATAGTCTTGTCCCCTCCAAGGATTTTTTTTTAAATTACGCCACTGCATTTTAGTAACTTTTCATTTTGGCCCATTACAATTATTTGAGCACATTGATTGCTAAAATTCATATGACTCAGACGGAATTCTAACCCGCGAGCTCGGAAACGCTAGCCTAATGCCTCAGACCACATGCCTACCTCGGTCGGCCATTCATTCATGTGTATTTCATAGTTTATTGGAAACATAATTTATCTGTTCATATATAATACCAACCCCTTTCGCTGCGACTTATCCTTACAGGCTTTTGTTTATTTTCCCTGGTTTGCTAGAGAAATTGAATGGGTTTGAAAGATTGATGTTTTTGAGTGATTTCCTTTATCTCACAGGGCGAATTCGGGGTTGCATCTTCTTTATATTAAAAAAAATAACCTTTCTGGGATACTCAAATATTTATGTCCTAAGCCCGTCACAATTCGAAGCAAGGACGTTCTTCAGTAACGGGAAACATAGGTGCCATGGTGTTTGCCTAGGCTTTTGGTATTCGCCTGGCAAAATTGAGGATAATCCTGGAAAACCTCACTCTATCAGTCAAAAACATTGCTTAAATATATGTACCTTGTACTACTTCCCTTGTGATTTTCTAAGCCGACATCTCTTACGTCATTATGTGTCGAGATATGACGTCATTGATGCCGTCTTGACTTTAAGCGCCTTTAGCTCCAAAACTACGCATGCCTCGAAATTTCTTCAATTAATTTTTTTTCTATAGTCACCTCCTGAAGTTTTGCACCATTATTTCAGGCACACCCTGTATATATATAAGTAGTAGATAAATCTGATTAGTACTGCACAATATTAAATCAAAACAAAGATAATATATATATTTTTTTTTATTTGGGGACCCGCATTCCACCCCTGCCTCTTTACATCCATTGCACAAGACAAGTTGTGCACTTTCTGGGACGTGCATCACGAGCAGATATTCGCTCTCCTTGCCTTGGGGCAGGCATGTCCCTAGAGATTCTTGGATTGCCGGAGTTCCGGCATTCCAAAAAGCTCCTGTGTTCCATCAGTCTGAGACTTCTGGGGTTGCGGGACGGGCTTTTGCCAGGCGTCCAGAATGTTCTCCTGGCCTCAATATCATAAATGGACCTTTTGCATGGGGGGGAACCCTTTCTACTTATATCCCATTTATTTAGAAAAAGAACAAAGAAACAAAGTACATAACATTTAAGTAGTCAAACAAGGGGACAAGGACAGGACAAAGACAAAACAGGACAACACATAACTTGAGCTGCTTCTTCGTATGGCTTCTTCTTCTTCTTCCTGTAACAAGATAAAAAAAAATAGCAAACATAGGATTAGGTGCGCGTGGATGCGTTGGTAAATCCACAAAGTTTTTTTCGCCATCCCATTCCTGGTACTAACTGCATCTTCTTCTTGTCACAGGTTACTCCTTCTGCAGTCTCGTTTCCATTATACCACACTTTACACAAATTTCACTTAACTCACGCACTCTCTCCTCACTCATTCCACTTGTTCCATCTAGCCGCATTGCTTCCGGGTTCCAGAAGATCAGCGTGTTTGCACAAATATTAATTGTTATCTTTCCTTACTCGCATCCATCAGCACCTCTTCCATTCACACACTCACACACTTAGAGCGTCTCTTGTGACGGTTTCCGCCTCAAGGCGCTAGTTCTGCCAGGTTCCAGCAGACACAGTTATTCTAATTATGTTCACGTTTTTAATTTATTTCACTTCACATTTAAGTTGTCTTTTAATAGACGCGGTTGTCACGACGCGGCTGCGCGGACACAATCATCCACCAGCTTACCCGTAAAGTAAAGATTTTCCCTTATCTTGTCTCCTGTACGCGGTGGTTCACGCCGTTAATAAATTTTCTTTTATAGTAGCTAGAAATTCTATCTGTTAGTCCCCTGAGGGCCGCCACCAGTTCCGGAGTTCTCAGAACGTCTGTGACGGGGGTCTCCCCCAGGAGTTCTCTTTCATCTCTAGCAAGATGCTCAGTTTCTTGGCATCGCAGAATGATATGCTCGGGCGTAGCCACCACCCCACAAGTATGACACATATTGTCCTCGACGATGTTCATCTGGTGCAGCTTCTGTCGAAAGGGACCGTGGCCAGTTAGATATTGCATTAAACCTCCCGTAACTTCCAGCTGCATATCCAATCGTTCCTCAATGCTCGGAAAAATAGAGTATAATCTTCTTCCTTTATCGGTTGCGTTCCATTGGTTCTGCCATGCCTCGACCACGATTGAATTGATTTCAGAAACGTTTTCTGCAGGTCTATGTAGAATTTTAATTAATTTATCTTGGTCTTTCTTTTTTAGCCAATACATAGCGCCTAATTTCTTAATTTGGAGATGGAGGGGGGGAACAGCCAGTGCGACCTGGAGAGCCTCAGTTGAAGTAGTTCTATAGGCGCCTGAAAGACGCAAAAGCAGTTGTCGTTGCGCTCGATCAATTGTTATTTTTTGTGCAACATCATCTAGTCGATGACCCCAAACGCTTGCGGCGTAGCCCACAATTGCTCTTATTATGACATCGTGGTATATTCGTAATATTTTCATGGGAATTTTAAAGTCATTTACTGCAATATTAACTAACTTATGTGTTATTTTGACTGCTTTATTCTTGACAATTGTCGTATGTTGTCTGAAATTTAACTTTTCATCCAATGTTAGGCCTAAATATTTCATATATCTTTCTCTTTTTATTGACTTCCCATTAACTTTAATTATTGGTCCTCTGTTGTAATTTAAACTGCCTTTAAATAGCACATATTTTGTCTTGTCAGATGATATTGTTAGCTTGTTTCCTCTACACCACAATGTCATTTTCCCTGTAATTTCGTTGGCTTTAGTTTCCAGGTCAAGGCGACTACTTCCCTTTATTACGACC
>JAGDQP010038165.1:0-18279 GCA_022664845.1 Lepisma saccharinum
CTGTGTAAATGGACTGATTGTATGAATGGAATGTCTGTGTAAATGGATGATTGCATGAATGGAATGTCTGTTAAAATAGATTGATTGTGTAAATGGAATTCTCTATAAATGGATCGATTGTATAAATAGATTGTACGTGGAGAAAGTTGTTGGTAGCTTACGGAAAAAGAGCGCAATAAAAATAATTCAAACTACTTCCGCGAGTTGCAAACAAAAGCAACGAGTTAAGATACTAAAATACTTCTTGTGTTTTCATATTAAGATATTTAGAGCGCCATAAACACTTCTATATTGCTAGTCAAACCATCAGACAATATTGTTGGAAGCACAGGAGAAACAAATACTCCTTTGATGTTCTGTAAATGTCATTCTGGAAGTACAGTAAGCTTTTTCCCTTTTTATTGTATCTTCATTTCAAAATATGAAGGTGCTAGTTTTACGATCTGGTGTTACGAGTTTGCTCAACAATTCCCCCTCTTCTTGTTAAAATACGAATTGACAGATCGTCAACGGAAAGTGTAAGTCAAATAATATCCGCACGTCGCTTTCCTCACCCGTAAAACACACGAACAAAGACGATATAACACACAATAAGAACGTGAGCTATATATTCGCCCCCTGGAAAGAGAACCATATAATACAGTGCTCGCTGTCACTTTAACTGCCCACAGAAACAGGAGTGGTTATGCCTTATTATAATTCTGATTGGTTGTTCGATATCGGGTGATAAAATTCCCAAATAAAAAATGTCTGATACAAAAGCACCCCCTGTCATCCATCCTGAAAATGTTGGCTATTAACGACGTCATTTTATCCACTGGAAATGGCTGTTCAATTACCCACTAAACGAAATGATCACTATTAAATTATACCCATTGATATGATCAAATATGTTGGTATTTATGAAGAGGGATCTTTTTCATCAAATAGAATAGCTAGAAGAAAATTATATACTTTTTTAACATTTATTTTATGACCTTCAGGCTTCGAACGCCCAGGTTGAGATAGAGTACGGAAAGGAGTAGGTCAGGACCTAATTTGAATTTACCATCCCGGCTTTTGACTGGTGTGAGACTGAGGGAAAACCCTGTAAAAAAACTCAGTAAGGATGGTCGGCCGCTGGGATTGACCCCAGAACCTCCTGAATGCAAAATCAACGATCTACAACTGAACTACGGCCGCTCGGTGAAAATATATTAATATTTTATATTTATAAGCGAGACAGGCCTATAATGCTTAATACCTGTATAAAACTCCGGGATGACACTCCTCAGTGAGCATTATTTCAAGGAAAGGAATGGCAAAGGTAGCGCCAAAGTTATAAAATCTTTACTAGAGTCGGGACTGGCGCTGCGGACGCGGCGCCACTTTAAAGTTGAGTAAGAGTATGTTCGTATAGCAAAACAACACGTATTGTGAGCTGTTTGGCATTGTGTGTATTTGAGAAGAAAACGCCGGTATCCTATGCAGCTTATAGAGATTTAAGAAAGAAAGTAATGTATTGTTTCCCAAATAAATGAGCATTTAATATTATTCATTCAAAAAGATTAATTCGTTATGTAAGACTCTGTTTCGTGCAGTTTATGTCTGTGCTAGAAACAAAAGAAAACACATATCTTTGATTAGAATTATTTGATGTAAAGGTATTTCATCGTGTTAGATCCATAGTTATAAAACTGTCCCTCAATGCCAAAGGGAAGAGAAATATCCATAAAAATAATTCTTACATTCAGAAATACTGGATCGTTTCCATTTAGGTCTATTGGAAATAAAGTGGTTATATTCGCGTAGAAAAACAATTATATAAGTCTATTTAAAGTTTAAATAGTTCTAAGCCGTTCAGGAATGTGCTGTTGAATTTTATTTATTGACTTTAGGCATCTAAGGCTCAGGCCGGGTCGATAAGTAATGTGCTGTTGAAAAGACTTGTTAGATTATTAAGAATCATGATGGGGGTGTTCTGTCCGTAGGCAGAACTCGGAACTGAAGGTTCCATAGCTAGATGAACCGATGGTGATATGCCATTGCCTTCCATCGCATGAAGATGACGTCCTAAGGATGGGACAGTTTAACATGGGTTCCACTTGTGTACCCGCCGGGAATCGACCCAGGGACACCTTCATTACACTATTAAGAACAGAAGACAGAAAAATTTAACACAACAACAGCACAATTAGATAAACACTTCTTATCGGTCACCCTGGTCGGCAATAGGAAGACTCGTGAATTCTATATACCTCATATACCTAAAGTCGGACACTTTTTTTTAATGACAAGATATGACGTCTTGTTTCAATGATATTTTTGTAAAAATTGCCGACTACTAGTCTACGGCCGACGACCGGTGCCCTTACCCTATTTTGAACTATATAATTTTCTTTGTAAATATATGCAGGTAAATCGTTGGTTGTATATAATTACAATATTAACAATTTGTGTGTGTCCCTAATGTTATATAATATTATTAAATATATCTCTAATGTTTATTTAACAATAAGTTGTGGCTTTAAGTACCAACAATATCCTATTGTTTCATTTAACAATATATATATTTTTCAGAACAAAAATCATATTTATCAAGAAAGTTTTATATGTGCTTTTACAATAAATTATACCTTATATGGGTCAATTTAATTAGAAATTGCTTGTATCTTACGTGTTGAACTTAACTAAGGTGAACTCTCAGGCGAATTGTCAACTATTTTCTTTCATAAAAAATCGTGCGTAGTAAATACAATACGTGCTGCAGTCCAGCAGCAGAAGGCTCCCTGGCTTTTGCCAAACAAGCGGGGAAACAAACGAATGTCCAATTCGCGCTGCGTTGAGAGTTAAAAACCACGTAGACTGTAGCGCCAGCTCTGCCTCTAGTGGAGATTTTATAACTATGGGTAGCGCAGTGAGGGCCTTATTTGAAATAGGTTACCATCCCGATATTCGTAAAAAGTTGGCAAACTTTATCTTATTGGGCCAGTCTAGTAACTTTGGACTTCGGCCCGTCACGATAGATCATCTAGTTAAAATCCACAAACAGCCATGTCTCTGCCGAAACTCGAACCCGGGACCTTCGAGTCGTTGGCCTAACGCCTTAAGCCGCACGGCTACTCCCGGTATTCGTCTGATATGCCTGAGGAAATTTCTGGAAAATAACAGCGTGTACGGCAACAGCACTCCAAGCAGTGCCGATCAGTAATCTTAGCAATGGACCACGTAGTAATACTAAACAATACGTAATAGCTAATAAGACCCAGTTTTATGGTCAACTGGTAAGCGCCATTAACTTTTGAATCAGCACTAGAGGAGCGTCCCGGATTCGATTTCTGCTGAGGTCAACTATCCTGACAGCTCTCGAACCATTTTCTTCCGTTTTACCAAGCGAATGCAAGGATAGTACCTAAAATTGCGTTCTGCAATGCAGTCTAGAGGGTAGCGTGTGCGACTTCTACTCTGGAGTTAGCCAGAATGTCAGAATGGTACCATCACAATGTTATAAGTTAGCAATCAGTTGCAACTGTGCAATAATTTATTTAACAATACTTTCACATCATTTGTTTGCCTGTGAGAGGCCTAGATCTTTCTTTAACATCCGAAACAGGAAAGCCATTGATTGGCTAGGGCACCTATTTCGTTTTTTTTTTTTTTTTTTTTTTTTTTGGGTCCCGGGTTCATTTTCCGGCTAGAGTCCCACTTTTCGGCGTCCACCCAGCGACTCGGTCTAGAAAGCCTGTTCGTGGGTGGGTGGCGCGCAGAGCTGAACACACTGCCGTCACTCAGGTGGACGCAGTTCCATAAGCATGGACAGATGGTGTTGGGGCAGGCTCAGGACCTATCGGTCTGTAACGCCGGTGGTTATATTATATATAAATCTAACTCCAAATGCTAATATTTAACAAAAGTATGTGTGTTATTCCATGGAAAATTAATAGGAAAACCAAAGAATAGATATTAGAATGCTAAACACTAAACTCCTAAACCGATCGAGTGTAGTAGCTCAGTTGGTAGGGCGTTTGCTTAATAATCGGAAGGTCCTGGGAACGACCCCAGCGGCCGCCCATCCTAACTAAGGTTTCTCTAGGGTTATTCCTGCCACACAAGGCAAATGTCGGGACTGTACCTACTAACTAGGACCTGCCCGACTACCTAAAGGCCATAAATCAATTCAATTAAAACCCTTACATGTAAGAGCCATGAACTAACACCACACACAATTCATGGAAATATTAAAAACAAAATACAGTGTTTGTAATTCGCATCCTAATGTATATTCTGAATTAGAATTTTACTAATTGGCAACTACTCTGGGAAAATATAGTTCCTATATGTATAATGAGAGTCACTATCATATGATAAGAGCTAGTTCGATGTTCGTACAGAATCAATTACCTTCACTCCACTTCAGTCTGATATTTGTGTTAGGCTTAACACTTAACATGTGCAAACATACCACGAGAACGTACTCCAACGCACAATTCATGAAACCACACATTACACATCTGATACTGAACCCACTTTCTCCGTATGTTTCAGAGTAAAATCTCAACGGAACAAATGGGATATTTACATTCTCATTTCGTATCAGCAATCTTTCTCTTCCATACAGTATTAGTTTCTCCTTGTGTTGAACCAGGTACTCAGTGCTGGTGACGCAATCAAAGCACTCAATTACATGAGGAGACTTTTATTGAGGAATCTTTCTAAAAAATAGTGTATTGGAAAGAATCAGATGTAATTTCAGTTTTCACAAATATCTTTCTATATTACAATTGTTGAAAAGTACAAAGAAAAATTTGGTCTTGCTGTGACCGTCACAAATTTCTTTCCAATTTTCAACAATTACTATACACAGGATCTTTGTACAAAAGGAAATCAGCTTAAATATTAAATCGGAGATCGAAATGTTTACAATAGGTGATGAAAAATTGACTCATGCAGGTTGGCTTAGTAATCAGAAGACCCGAGGAACGACCCCACTGTTCGCTTATCATGACTGAGATTTTTTCTCAGTAACACCAGGCAAATGTCTAAATGGTACATTAAAATTGGGTTCTGTACGACTTCCTTCCCACACCCCCCACCATATTCCTGCCTGCTTCAATTTAAATGTTATTAATTTGTGGTGAGCTAAAGAAAAAATAAGTATAATATACATTCACTTTTTTTTATAGCACACTGTATTTTAAGCACAGCATATTTCCAAAATTATAATATTCCTTTTTGTTATTTTGCATTAATTTATGAAATTAAGAAAAAAAAAACAGTAGTGGCGTGACTACTGACTCATCTAAGCACGATACATTGTAACAACCACCACTTCAAGTACGTGATGTAATTAATACTTGTTACGTGATATTACTAAACTCATTTGATTAATTTGTTGCGAATTCTTATTTCCCAATTAGTAATACAGAAGAGGGAGGAACGAGATTAACGGTAATGGCTCATAAACAAACAACTGGTTTCCAATGGTTACTAAAAGCATTTGGTAATTTTATACGTGAGCGATTCTTGCAAATAAATCACCAATTGAAATAAATTATTCTACAAAACATATAACCATATAAAATGAACGCAAACATAATGCAATACTCGCCTAAAACCTTTAATTACACCCCCCCCCCCCCCACACATTATATATATATATATATATATATGCTGAGTAACCAGAATATGAATAACATATCATAAAATATCAAATCAAATCCCATTGCATGCTGAGTTACTAAACCGGACCTTTGTTGCAACAAAATCAGAACTAAATTACGTAGAATAAAATACGACAAATCCAAACAAAAATAAAAACAGTTGATCACTTTAATTAAAATTTTCAAAATAATTAAATTACGTACAATTAACAAATATTATTAACTAGCTGATATGCCAGCCCGTTGATGCGGGGTGAATATGTTGGCAACACTAACAGTTGTAATACTAATACTAGTAGCAGTAGTAGTTAGTTACCCATATCTTACGTATTAAACTTTCTTCAAATATTATTCATTAATTTAATACCAATCTCAAATTTAAATATACAAAATTCATTAAAACAATTATAAATCTTACTAGTATCTAGTGCATATGAATGTTTTAAAATATGGTGTAACTAGATGGCAATTGTAACGCTACCTCGCATCCTACAAGATGCCTATATTCTTGTGTGAGACTCCCTAATAGTTTCTATACAATCGCCCTTTTGAAAAGAGTAATGTTAAATGTATGTACAAAATTATCTGCCGAAGCTTTTGACATAAGTAAATCTCTAAGATACCTAAAATTATTATTTTGTGTATATACTTTTGGAACAGCTTGTAACCACTAGAGACATTATAAATAATTAGAAGTATATATCAAAAGACTTTAAAAATATATATAAATTAATTTGCCAAATTATGCCAAACCTCTGTGGATGACAGTCTAGATTTATTTTAACGTCTATGTCATATCCATATATAAACAGCGCAAGGTATATGTAAATTCAGTTATTCTTGAACTCCCGAAGTGGACGGAGCTCTCAATAAAGGTACTAAGGAAAACCCTATTTGTTTATTTTACTTGTGTCTTGTTTCTCAATTTGCTTACATTATTCTTTACACACATCCCTCGGTCTCCTGTAGTACGAGGCGGACCACGTATCCATCCATATACACTATACAGTCTATTTCATATATATTCCCCTGGGTTGGCCAGTCCATATTAATCGCATCTTGCCTTACAGGTTAAAAATCCTACGCCCACAGCCGGAGAGTCAAATACATATAAGTGCCTCACATTAGTGGTAATCTCTATTATTCATACAGAGTAATTCGGATTTCGGGGTACTCGGGACAGGTCGTTTCACAATTTAAATTAAAAATCTAACATTTATTTATTTGTTTTAAATTAAAAATGTAAACATTAATTTATTTCATTATTAAAACAATGGACTTTTTGATGGTACATTATCTAGGCTCGTGATAACTATCATCAAATTGATATCATTAAAACCTGATGATATCATTGATATCAGTAAATAAGTAACAAACTTAGTTACTTTCATTTTTAAACGATTTTATTTAACATGACCGTTCCGTCAGTTTGTTAGTTCAAATCTTGTAACTCAGTTTTAACCCATTTGCACTACTCCAATCGACTGGAAACTTAGTGGGCGTACGTAATTCCGTTGACAATACAACATTTTTAAAAACCTACCCCTCACACTCCCTGGGGTGTGTGACAAAATTTCATTCCCTTCAATTTCAACCCATTTACATTACTTCAGTAGACTTGAAACTTTGCAGGCATACGTAGTTCTGACGACATTACAATTTTCTTGAAAACGCACTCATCACCAATCAATCTACACCTCCGGGGTATATTCCCCTTCAATTCTAACCCCCCTCCACTAATCCAATACATCTAAAGCTTTGCAAGTGTACGTACATCTGTTGACGTAACAATATTCTAGAAAACTAACCCTCTAATAACACACTCAAGTATATGTCTTTACTTGCAGGCTGCACCTATTGTCACAAAACGCAAACACTAAGAAGTAAAAAATAAAAAAGTAATGTAAAGTAAAACAATTTTATTAGCGCCCTGAACAATTTAAAAAAAATATCTTACAGTGACTTTTAGTAAAACTGTGGGGCACCTATAAATAAATAAATTAATTAAAGGAATATTTTTTTTCAGTTTCAAATAATTTGTAAACAGTACAATCACAGAGTTTGTATTCCTTGAACATAAATCAGTGAAGTTGAATTTGTCATCATAATGAATGATTCCGAGCTTTTTAGCTTCAACAATGAATATGACAGCTGAATTGTTATCAAACAATTGATTTAATGTTCTGCGCAATATTGTCTTTATTTACTACACCCTGAATACTTCAATCATGCGTTCAAACTCTTTAAATATCTTATTTACAACTGATTTAAAATTAAACTAAATTATATAATTATAATTAATTAATTAATTAATTAATAGGCGCCCCATGATTTTATTGAAAGTGCGCTTGTAAAATTGTTTCACTTAATATTTTTATTAAATGCGGTCAACAAATACTTACTAAATGTGATCTGAGTATCGTCATCTTCTTCTCCATACACGGATATATCAGAAACAATTTTGTAAAGAAAAGCGAAAAAAAAAGAAAAGGAGGAGGGAAAAAAAACTAAATTATCTTTTTTCATACGAATGGAAGCATGTGAAAATGGATTCTGAAACAAGCGTAGTAGATTATTAGCTGCACAGTTTACGAGTTTCGCCCACCACTGTCTTCATAAACTTTCAGTTACTAGGTCTCGCGTTGGCTACCGGATCCTTTCAGAAAGATGAATTCGGATGCAGCCCCACCTGCGTTGCCAGATCTATCACATTATTAATTTTAGATGAAAGTGTTTACGATGGAAATTAGTAGTATCTTGTTTCTTTCCGTGGTTTTTATATATGCTGTTTTTATGATGATATGCACGGTGAAGCTTCAGGGAAATTTGGCAACATCTCATGCAGTTAAGAGAGAGAGAGAGAGAGAGAGAGAGAGAGGGCTATCAGGTGTACTCGCGAGAAGAATGACCGCCTACAGTGTGCAGATAATAGTGTTTATTAAAATAAGTCTTATCAACTTATTTTAATTAATTTACATTATAGATACAAGGCTATAGTTAACTCAACATAGTTATATCAGTGTTTATTAGCAGTGAAATACAATGATTTACAGTTACACTGTAAAAAAAAATTCTTCAATATTTTTAGCACACTTCAAATTACAGAACTTGTAATCACTACAGCATACTTTAAATGCGCAGATATCCGATTAAGAATGTTCGGAAGTTCCAGTCCGAAATTCCAACTCTCGAAATTCGACAGTACCGAATGCAGACTCTCGAAATTCCGACATTAGTACCAATTCATCTGTGTGAATTTCATTGCAGAAAGTAAAAAGTGTTTTGAAAATCGGAAAATCGTTTATAGGAACTGTGTAAATATATCACAAAATTGAGGACTACGTTTTGAACTTTCGACTGTTAAGAAACAATATTTACACTAACTGCGATCTGAAACTGTTCCGAAAATAATTTTGCAGATCTAAGACCTCCAAAAACGTTGAAAAAGAGTGTTGGACAACCCGCAATGCATGTCCTTTCGCTGGGCGCCATAAATGTATGTATTTTTTTTTCGGGCACCATATATTAGCATATTGATTTATGTGTATTGCACGCGCAGAAACTTACAATAAATATCTAAACTACACTCGATATGTTTATGTCTACTACGCGGCACTGCCTCCAACGAGAATCGAATTCGAATAAAGAGGCCAGGGGAGTGGAGGAGATGAACGGGAGGAAGAAGAGAAGGAAATCTGGTTCCTATTCACCTCTCAACTTTACGACATGAACTTCTACAGGACTTTTCCAACGTCGTCGGGAGGTGAAAATCCAACAAGAATAATCAACAAGAAGAGGAGGAGGAAGAAGACGACAACGAAGAATGTAAAAGGAGCAAAAAGAAGAGGTCGGGAAAAGTCGACGCGGCTGTGATTGGCCAAAAATTTCGTGTCTCTTCCGGCGGACGAGTTTCCAATATTCTACAGGATATCATCCCGACCGTTGCCTGATAAAAGAAAGAAGAAGAGAAGGAAAAAAAAGGAACATCCAGAAGAACGAGGAGTCCTTCGGGAAATAAAGAAAAGGAAGGAGGAAAATAGGACAGAGAAAACAGGAAAAAGAGGTCAAGAAAAGGCTCGAGGACTGACTCTTGCATCTGCTGGGAGTGACGCTTGCCCAGGGCTTGTACACTGTCATATTTTATGGATGAAGGGCGAACTGTCTGGATATTGTGTAACTTCCTCCAGGATAAAAATTTCCCCTGTTGTCACAAACAGCGGGACTGCATTCGTCAGATTTTTTTTTTCAAAAGAAAATAAAAATACAACTTGTACAGAACCACTAGTCGCACACATACACAACAGACAGGGGGGGGGGGGGAATTTCAATGTTCCACACCGTTCCTGTGATAGATAAAACTTGAAGAACAAGCAGAACTTTATTGAAAATAACAATTTCTGAGTATTACACCATCGTTTGCTACAACTGTTGGTGGAAGGAGGACAGAACTTAAGTCAAAGTATGTCGTCTTGCAACTGAAACTCAGTGTATTAACAAATTTAATTTAAATTCCAGCGTACCCACCCCTCGTGGTCCAGGCACTAACGCTACGGACGTCGGAGCAAGAATGGGTAGGTATGCGTGTTTGACCCCGCGGCCGACTATCCTGACTGACAGTTTCACCAGGCAAACATCGGGATGGTACCTTAAGAAAGGCCCTGGTCGACACCTTCTTCGACCTAACCCATCCCTTCCTGAAGCAATGATACTAAAAGATGAAAAATTTAATTCAATTAAAATTTAGTGTGTTTTAAACAAACTACGTTAGCCGCGTCAGCGTCCGCTTCACCTCCGGTCTGAGGACTGCTTGTACCTTGTTGGAATCTGAAATCTAGCCGTCGCATGTTATAGTGGTTAATTATTCAGTGCTGAAGCCAAGCAATGAAAAAATATGTTCGGGAAATATACCGTAGTCCCTTTACAATGAAAATTATTGAATCTTCTTAACAACGTTCAGAAATATTAATATAGTAATTTATATCGCAGATTTTACGTCTAAGATTTTTGATAATTCCATGTATAAGGTAACCAAAAAGTTTTTGCCGTTTTAGAGCAGTGAGAAAGAGCAATACAGTGGGCAGTACATATCCTTAGGTTTCGAAGTAAGTTCCACCAGGATCCAAAACATTTTGCGAGCGGTCCTGCAGCTGCACAACACCCTGGTGACAAAAGTCGCCGGTCTTCGAGGCAAAGAAGTCCGTGAGTGCGTTTCGCAGGTCTCCCTCATTGGCGAAGGATCTTCCACGGAGGTGGTTGTCGAGGGAATGAAATAGGTGGTAATCTGTTGGCGCAAGGTCCGGTGAATATGATGCATGGCGCAGTGTCTCCCAGCCAAGTTGCTGAAGGGTCTCCCGGGTCTTCTCTGCCACATGTGTCTTGTTATTGTCGTTGAGGGACAGCACACCCTTGCGATTCACCAATGCCGCCTCCTTCTGACGAAATGCACGGTGCACACTTTGCAAACTGCTGTGAGTAGAGGTCAGCAGTCATGGTCTGGCCAGGTGGAAGAAGTTCGTAATGCACCACTTGGCGATAAGTCAGAGCATAAAGTTTCGTGGGTGCGAAGGTGGTCTTGAAGTGTGAGGAACAGGGTCACGTGGCGACAACCAATGTCTGGTACGTTTGGGAGTGCCATAGAGGACCCACTTTCCGTCACCAGTGAGCAAGCGACCAAATATGGGTGTGTTAAGGTGCCGAGTGGGCAAGGACAAACAGGCTGTCTTTCGTTGTTCCTTGTTGGCTGCCGACATTGTGTGGGGTACCCACTGGCTTAACCTGTATGACTTCCCTATTCCATGCAGGTGCAGTCTGATTGTTTCAGCGGAAACATGGAACCTTTCTGCAAGTTCAACACACGTTAGACCACTGTCCTCCTCGATGGCTGCTTTCAGGGCCTCGTCATTCAACAAATGTGGATGTCCACTGCGAGGTTCCATCAGCAAAACTCACATCTCCCGAACGGAATTTCTGGAACTAATTCCTGGTGGTACCTTTCACGGCATTCTCACCAACTGCCTGGCATATGGTGACTTGATGCGCAGCTGACAGGCCCACTTCAAAGTCATACAACAAACATACGCGAACAAGCTGCTTCGATACCTCCATTTCTCTTTTACACTGGACGAGCTATGGCTGCTGTGTGTGAGCACCGCGCCTGTATTACTGAAGGTCGATGGTCAGTATAACTCCCGATCGCTTGGCAGGTACGTGCGTCATTTCGTTTCCACTCTGTGAGCGCATGATTAACGGAACGTTAAAACGGCAAAAACCTTTTTGGTTACCTTGTTAAATATGTAAGGAACAGGTTTTATTAACTGTTTCGTGAGCATGAGACTGCTATTGTAGTGCGATCTCATCTGTTAATATGAAATGGATGATTTTGATACGAGTAGTTAATGGTGTTACTTTATTATTTTGATATTGGATATATCAATTTATGATTAATACAACTGTTTCTTGTAAATGTATTAGTACTAGGACTATTCTCCATCTTCGCCCTAGGACTACATCGTTCCGACAAGTGATCGACAGCATCAGATGGTCTTCAGTGGAAGTGGGTTCGGGTGGAATTTAGATAGTCCCCTGTACCTGAGTCAACATATTTTGTGTATACGAATATAGATAATCTGTCTGTATCACAAAGAAAGACTTTAGCACTATCTAAAGGAATCTAAAGAAAAATAAATTAAGGGAGACCCGATGACAACGAATTGCAGTGCAGTGAAACTATCGTGAAATCTTACAAATGAAGAAGAATAACCAAAATAAAAAGCACCTTTCAGTTTTAGTCACAATTTTAGCTGTCAAACTCAAATCTAAAATGAGTCTTTCTGTACCTACTTGGAGTAGCCTGTATTACAGATCGGCAGGTAGGACTGTGCGATTTTTCGATATACCAACGATCGATATACTGAAAAATCAAAATATGGACATTGTATATATCGAATATCGATATTGATCGAATTTTATCTGCGCGATATTCAATTTCGAAAGATTTTTCGATATGCGACGACTTTCGATTTCTAAAGATCTTTCGATATGAACGACTTTCGTTTTCGAAAGATTTTTCGACATATCGATGTTTGATATCGAAATTCAGAAAACACACAGCCCTATGGACAGGCACTCAAAAGAAATTAGAGAAAAATTGTGGCCGCTAAAACTAGATTTTCTCGCAGTAACATCTACATTTTCCATATAAAAGCAAGCAGATTCTACAGCACAGTACAAGACATGACTAGTCTCACACAAGCTCCACTTTCAGTTCATAAGGGTATCCGCACACCAAAAATAAACAAGATAGAGCGAAGCAGAGCGATGCTAAATCCCATATTTAAATCGAATCGCGCACACAAACTGAGCAGAGTTAAGCATACACAAAACGAGTATTTCTACTTCACTATTTTAAGACTTCAATGATCAAATCCAATGACCTTAACAACTACGCACAGAATGCAGAACACGGTAGCAGCTCATCCACTACAATGAAAAAGTTAATTCACTCTCCAATCGTGAAACTGGCAATGTTTCACTGCTGATAAAATTTTAAACTAGATTACAATAATCCAGATATTTCATTCGAAGAGGAAACCAAAAAAAAAAACGGTATCACACAAAGCTATAGAAACAAAACGAATGGATAATTTCTTCCTACTAATAAAAAAACAAAAACAGATGAGAGTGGTGAATTGTAATTGAACGTCCCTTTGACCTACAAAGCTTTGTCGTTCTAGTCCCTTTTTATGTTGCTTCATTGTAGAAAGAGTACTGATTTCATTCTATAAATGTTTCTCAACTTCGTCATATTACGACAATAAAACTATATACCCAGTGCCTTCGGTCCAGTGGATATCGGATGGGCACAGGCGGAAGCACGCAAGTTCGAATCCTGCTGGCGGCTACGCTAATAAGTTTCTTATTCTAAAGCTGGATGGAAGCCTCCGTGTGTCGTTTTTCGTTATACGAAATTGCAATGTAACTTGAGGGCAAAGAGGAACCTCCAGAAAGTCGTTGTCGTGAGGCGGAAGTGTCAGTTCAAAAATTTCCAACGACTATTCTAAGGAGCGACAACAGTGGGGACTCAGGAACAGCCTTCCAAATTCTCGTGTACACATCCCCAATGTTTACGGTGGTAAATCAATAGAAATCCTGTACAAAAAAAAAACCTACTTACCTCATTCCTCACAATTTTGGCCTTACACCCATCCCCCAAACTGAAAATCCTGGCAGAACCTCTGGGGTATGATTTTCGCAAGGCAAATATTTTGAAGGAGATAAAAGTTAGATTTCAATTTGATTTATTTCGTAAATTTACAGAATCAGTCTCATTATTTCTTAATACTTACCTTGTTAAGTGCATGTTCGTTCGGTCGCCATTTGTACATTATACAGGGTGATTCAAAAATTCTGATCATACATTGAAAGGTGTAATCGTCAGATCGAAAAAGTTCATTTGAAGGCAAGTACAAACACCCAGAGTTTCTGAGAGTGCTGTACAAATTTTTCATGACCTCGTCACAAATGATGACGTAAACATCACAACCGAAATTGTACAAGGGCTGTGTCATGCATAGTAGACAAGCATACACGTCTCATGGAGCTGCATTTTTCAATCAGTAACTTGAAGCTAACTTCGATTGCTTGCACACACAGCATATAAGCTTATGATAAGCTTAATTTAAGCTTGAAATTTACAGTACTAAGTTAACTTGATATTGCAAGTTTGATTTAAGCTTGACGTAGACAGTTGTGTTTATATATTTGGCCGCTAGTGTCGCCACTGCAGAGAAGCACATAGTGCACATTGCGTTATTCTGTTCTTGTTTGAAACGCTTGTATGGAGTATGAAGATTGTTTTCGATTAAAAAGTTGGAATTTTATAGAAAGGCAAGCAGCTGCGAAAGCTATGATTAGATGTTTTCTGCATTAAGTGTGAACCATAAGGATTTTACTCAAGTATAAGAATCTTGAAGATTGTTGTGGAGGAGAAACAAAGAAGGTAACGTATTTTCATAAGCTGTTTTCTATTTTGATAATGCAGTGAGTTAAGATACATTTGTGTTTAGTTGGAATTACACGTTGTTTATGATATAGACTATTATGTTTTGAATATTTATCATACTTCCGTTTGCGTCATCTATACATGATGATTGTAATATCTTCCAGACTTTGCTCTTAAAAACTTTTATGTTAAGCTTAGCTCAAGCTTGTATTGGCAGGCTTATTTCAAGCTTGTTAGGTGCTAACTACTATTATTCAACCTTCATTTAAGCTTGTATACTTACCGTGACAACTTTGATGTAAGCTTTAACACCTGACATGACAAACTTATAACAAGCTTAAATCAAGCTTATTCTGCTATCGGGGCGACGACACAACTTACTTGATATGTCACTTTTGACTAAGCTATGACACATTTGGACGCCTCAAACACCAAAACTATCCATGTGTCTACATTTCTTCAACTTTCTCTCTTAGTTTGGCTTTGAAATTAGTGGTCATTTGTTTTAAAACACCCTGTATAATACCCTGCGTTGAAACTATAGAAGAAACCTCTCCTCAATGTCTTTATATGGAACTTTTATTAACGGACAGCACGTATACCTATCCTGCCATTATGTAACTACAGGAAACTAATTCAAAATAAACATCCGATTAATCCGGGGATATGTAGTGCCTCATGACCAGAATATATGCTCTGCAAACACATACACACAAGCTTAAGAACCAGAAGACAAAGACCAAATGAGTTTCCGTTTCTCTGTTCTGAGATGAAAAAGAGTATAAAACACTTTCAAGCTAATTAAAAACTCTCCCTCCTCCCCAAGGATATGTATGGAAGACCCAACGCACAGTGGACAAAATTGGCAATCTAGCCGAAAAAAAAAAAAAAAAAAATCCGAAAACTGTTTTTATAATTCGAACGTGATACAACTCGTGATGATTTCACATATAAATGCTCTTTATGTTTTGAATACCCTTGGTCACGAAAAACAAACGAAGCAAAGATGAGAACACTCCAATGTTGATATTTCTGTTCGAAAGTTTTGTATTCTTTTACCACCTGCGTTTCAATGTTTGTTTTCAACTGTATGTGGTGTTCGAAGCTACGTGAAACAATGCATTTTCTAGCATTATTATTTCTCATACATATATTTGCTTTAAATTTAGTTCATATACGGAGGATCACCCTTGGCTTTAGTGTCTATAACATTCATGCTCTTAGTATGATGTGAAATAAACTTGCAAAACTAAGCTTCTCTGAATTTCACATAAAGTTATAATTCGAATGGCACGCGATGACCCTCTGAATGATACAAAATTGCTTCGCTGAGTTCTTCAAGTTCCCAAAGTAAATATTTGCCCCTAACTGCACCTTTTTCTGATTTTCTTTGGAGATGCAGCAATCCGCACCTTTTTTAATGGCCTCGGTCGCGCGACGCGAGCTATTCAACCCGTAACAGACCAACATAGAAACCAACACTTACTTACAACTGGCCTTCAAGAAACTCGAAATAGTCGGTGCTACTGAAGACACGCTGAGATGCGCACATAATTATAGTGTATACAATCCTGAATGATTTTGGCAAGTGTTGGTAGAATTTTTGCACAGTGAAAGACCAATTGCTCAAGACGTATAGTGACTGCGTAGACCGATAAATTTCCTCCCAAAAGTGAGTGCATTGCTTGACTGCTCAACTAGCAGTAAACATCAAAGATTGGAAGACCGAAAAAATGTTTGGGCACTGTAAAGAGAGAGAAAAGCAAACGAGACGAAAGAATTAAGAAATTAAGCAAATCAGTGAACCTCATCCAACAACAATGATCGTGATTGAAATTGAAGTTTCTGTGGTGATACAGTTGGAAACGTATGCAATGCTATGGTAGATGAAAAAATGTGCAACGCTTAGACAGACACTCCCTCAAGATATTTAATTGGTGGGAGGGGGAAAGACGCGAGAAGGAATCGGTCACGGTATCAGTTGAAGGTACCACTTCAGCATTTGCCTGGTGTAATAGGCTAAACTCTGGAAAACCCTTGGTCAAAATGGTCGGCCTTCTCGAACGTTCTTGAAACCCGCTCGGCTTTCGCAATTCATAATTTAGCCTTCTGCTTGCGATTTAAAATAGTTTGGGAACTTTGTGTGATATATCTAGTAATGTTTCAGATATTAGCAGTATTCCTGCTGTGCTTGAAAAGTGTCTGTCAAAAACACGGAGGGATTTCTTTTGTGGTGCTAGTAGTTCTCAATGTTCAGTTCTAGTGTGACTTTTTCGCACATGCGCAGAAAGAGAAAACTGTTTCTTATCGTAATCAAACAATTCTGATCAAATGTTTGCTGCCACCATTTTAATCACGTATTTTAACAGAAATGGGAAATATTCACAGTTAATAGGGATTGCGATTTCTACTTGACGAATAGAAAGAGTTATTAGATCATGGCGTAAGTCGTGGAAGTAACTATGTTTGTTTTCCAGGTTCGGGCAACGTATTTCTGAGCATCTCGACATCGTAGAGAGATAGATATAGGCAGGTCTATATATATCAGAATATGGAATATTACAAACTGAAGAAAAACTAGAAATTGGATATGGTCCGCATTGAAGAATCGAATATGATTTATATCGAAATATCGCTGGAAATCGATTATCATTCATATCAAAGGATAGCTCATATTGAAGTACTGTTTACATAGAATATCGTATATTGAAGAATCGTTGGAAATTTAACATTATTTAAATTGAAAAACAGGTGACCTCAGAAATCAGCTTCTTATCACAAGGGAATCTATTCCCACGACATTCTGCGTCACGTATCATATTCGTCCCATGTAGAACCTAGTGACTACTTCATTTTTGGACACTTGATGGATAAGGTGAGCATTTCAATACGGGTAAACATTTCAATAACGATGCGGTGACACCCAGAGCTAGGGGCGAGAAGCTCTGAAAGAAGTATGCACTGCACTCTTGTGTAGTCTGTACCCGAGAAAAATGTTTACAGCCAGAAACGTCAATTTAAAACACATGTTAACAGATACATCATTTCAGAATATCCTTAGCATATCAATTTACATAAGAAACGTCGAAAAAGTATTTTAGTCGGAGAAAAAGTTTTTCCACTACGACAAAATAATTGAGTTACCTTCCAGGTAATGTCCCCTTTCCTCTCTTACAATTAACACCCTGTGAGAAGGTGATTTCCGGAATGGAGTACTTTCTCCAAAGGCAGAGTATGGACTCATAGAATAATGACCTCGCACATGTGCACGCTGGGGAAAATGTATTGCATAGATGGATGTAAATGTCAATCATCTACCTGATTCTTCTACACAACGCTACGAATTTTATAAACGACCCCAGAGGAGTCTAATTTCACCCACGCAGGTTTCTCAGTTAGTGTCAGCTTGAAATTTTCGCTGTAGATTTACACATCTGAAGTAACGCGCGAATAATAATCTCTAAAGTTTTGAAGGGTTTTGTATGTATTGTGTGTCTATTGGTCGTTTGTATTTTTTCTTCTTATGGGAGTTTTACAGTGGTTCTCAGGCTGCACAAGAGGCTCACGAAACTAAAATTTATAGCGGTAAGGGTAAGCAAAGCATGCTTGGTTCGTGCTAAGCTATAATATACATTGATA
>JAGDQP010038166.1:0-18279 GCA_022664845.1 Lepisma saccharinum
AAGTTTTACCAATGTTTTTCAACAAAGCAATTTTCTGTTAATTTCTCAATTTAAATATGTGTGTCCAACACACAACAAGATAACCTTAAAGGGATATTAAGTTGTCCTTCATTTTGTTGTTTTTATTTTGAGCTTTGTATGAGTATTCCTGTCACAGACTTCATATTTGCTCTGGGAAAAGTTCAATTTCTCCGCCAGCCAACCTGGGTGAGGTTTCCCATTGTTTTCCGGATAATACCTAGACAAAGGTTCTGGCTGCTTCTGTTATCATCCCTTGCTTAGAAAAATGCTCCCGAAGGACGTAATCTCTTAGTCATACTTTCGACAGACTTTGAACTTAGATACTAGTTAGCCCCTAGAATTACACTGTATAAATTAAATTGAAGTTTTCGTGTGTTGTTGGAATATAATTTACCCAGTGGAAATGTCATGAATCACTTGAAAAAATGAAGTAATACAAATTATTCATTTATAATGTTACTTTTAAAAGTAGGTACAATACTAATAGTTTTCCTGCATAGAGACGTGTTCAAGAACAAGACCGAACTTTTGATACAAATATTTCAGTACTATTAGACTTCAGTATTGTAGTTTTACAACATTTTAAGCACTATCTCTGTCAAAGTAGTTCCCTCTTCTTCCACTATTGGAGTGCTTCCTGGAACACACTTTTCTGTGATCGCGCATTATGTTATCTCATTTTCCTGAATCTCCTATATGGTTTGCAAACTACGCCCTTTCAAAGTGGTTTCCACGTCTCCTGTAATGATATTCTTGAACTTTCTATTACTTTACGTTTGGTTTGATTTTAACGCTTTTCTCTTTGTGATCGTCAATCAAAAACGCGGCACGAATTTTGCACTGATGCGATGCGTCTGAAATGTTTGTCAAAATTTGGCTCAGTGGTAAAACACTATGTTGTTTGGACTCCTTGGTTCGATCCCAACTCATGCCATGTGGGCTTTGTGCTAAACAAATACCCTATGCGTGGGTGTTCTAGGAATTCTCCCGTTTCCTCCCACTTCCTTCATTCCACCAGTTCTCCCATCATCTATTCGGGATGAGCTGAAGTTGCCTAAAGGCCTTAAGTAAAAAATCAGTCAAAATTTGATGACAGGATCCTGTGCTGATGCCCACTTCATCAGCACAATTTAGGACTACAGTTTCCATTAATCGCATCAGGAACACACACTCGACACGATCATCGCCTGTTGATGTGGAAAGTCGTCTTTTGTTTACCCGCATTGTTATTTGGGTAATCGACATAAAAGATTAAAATAAGGGAAACCATGACGGTATTCCTCCTTTAATAATGTTTCAAAATATTTTTTTAAGCTGAGAAAATTAATAACTTACATCGTATTTTACTGAAAGTTGGATTTCTTTCCTAAAAGTTGATCATTACGTGGGAAAGCTGATTATTACGTGATCTGAGAACCTAGAGAAGCTGCTTTCTAAAACGGAAAACGCTACGATATCTTGTGGTAAATGCCTCATTTAGCAGTCCTACTCCAGGTAGTTTTCGATTTATCCAACATACAGGGGAAAAAACGATAAATCGAGAAGAGATAAATTGGGAATTAACGGTTTATGCGTTGAGATCATTTTCACAAACAGCATAGTCTTCCCGGTTTGTACAAAAATGCAACTTGTCACCATGTTGCAGCGACTTCCTCAATTATTATAATAGCATGCGATGTTGGATGCTGTGTTGCTGTGCTTCCACAACTCTTGTGTGTCTTCATTACGGCGTGCTTTTGACAGGAAGTAGGACACTGTACTTGTATTCCATCTGGGGCTTATCACCTTAGAACAGGGATCTTCAATTATTTTTTTCCTGGGATCCGGATTCATGGCGATATTGCATTAAAAAGGCATTTGCAGACCATATAGGCTGGTAGCGAACGTTGCTCAGTTGGTAGTAGGGGTGGGCGGAACCGGGTCCTCGAGGAACCGAGCACCGGATCCTAAAGGAACTGGTTCTGAGGGGACCGGATACCCGGATCCGAGATCCGGTTCCAGGATCCAGATCTGAATCTAAATTTTGCTTAGAAGAAACGAATCTTCGATTCTGAGATGTGGTGTGGAAACTGGATTTAGGTTCTGAACTTCGATATCATTGAAGTTCAGGAAGAAGGTATTTGTCGTTTGGAAGATATTTGTCAAGAAAGTTAGTCTCGAGATTTGTATGGAGGTGCCATCTGAATGTTTTCGTGGAGAATGAATTCGATCCCTACTCATGCAATGTGGGCTCTGTAGAAGATAAACACAGTGTGCGTTGGTTTTCTCGGGGTTCTCCCGTTTCCTCCAATTTTTTCATTCCACCAGTTCATCTCATCGCTATCTAACCGACGTGAGCCAAAGCTGCCTAAAGGTCTTAGAAATTCAAATTCATACAGAATAAATCAGATTAAAATCAGGCAAGATTTCTGTTCTAACAATTAATAATAATAATAAAAAAAATATGTACAGACAAATTATTATACTACATTCGAAGAAACTAATTATCCGGACGTTTCAAATGTATTTATGGCCCTTAGGCGTCTCAAATTGAGGCCAGGATAGGGTAGTGGAAAGGAAGGTAGTTGGTCAGGGCCTAGTTAGTAGGTACCATCCCGCTTTTACCTCGTATGCCTGAGAAAAAACTGTGAAAACTTTCAGGATGGTCGGCCGCTGGTATCGAACCCAGGACATCCCGAATAAACAGTCAACGCTTTACCGGCCGTTCAGTTTGACATTGTATTTGCAAACAGAGTTTATCATGAAGTCCCAAACATAATAATCGATTTTTTCTGAACTTGTTTCACTCCGTCTGTATGTTCCCCACCACTAAAAGGAAAATCGTTTGAATTAGAAACATTTGAGCCTCAACAGACAGCACTCTGACAACTGATTCCTTACTCAGGATGGTGACATAATTCAAAAACCAGTACCGCAATTACATGCTCCGCCATTCATGATCAGACAACAGGAAGCGTGTAACTGCATATACAAACACAAACGTCCCCTTCACAATATTGCAGCCTTGCAGGAACGTCAAAAGAATGTCACGTGCAATGTTGTGTTTGGCTTACCCTGTACTTTAACACAATCAGAATGTCAGCACAGTTATACTGTGCGAGAGTTTTCTCGGGGTATTCCCGTTTCCTCCCACTTTCTTCATTCCACCAATTCATTTCGCCATAGTTGCCTAAAGGCCTTAAAAATAAAATTCAAATTCAGCACAATTATAAACGTTTAAAATTCATTTCTAACGTTATTCTAATCCAGATTCTGATCATCACTGATGAAATAGCGTTGTGATGTAAAGGTGATCTGTAACAGTAAACCTAAACTTGTAAATTTGCAACTTCGATTTTCTCTTTCGCCTGATATTATTATTAACTATTAATTATGAAAAGTGAATTTTCTGCAAAGATCAAAAGCTTTAACAAATTTCTGGTTATGTGATTTCGCTAATTCACTACAATAAACTATTAATGAGAAGATAATCATCATTTTCCTATTTTCTTTATCTTATGATGTTCAAATTCGTTAATCACTGAGCCTAGAAACATGAAATAAACGTCGTTTGGAAGCCGTTACAAAGAGGAATGTAACATTTCAGTAGAACCTCCAACACCACCATCCTCTTCACTTTTTCGAAATTTCGTATTTTGCTAGGTGAAATAGATATACAAATAAATTCTCGTAATAACAAATGCAAACCTAGATATATGCTTCATGAGGTCTTATGTCATATGTCTATCTTTCACCGCAAAAGTTGTTTTTCTTTTACAGAAGACATTCATAATGAAAAGAAAATAGGACCATTCAGTTGCTGTGCAAATGACTTATTCCCACATTTTAAGTTAATATTTTAAATAAATTTGATTGCGTTTCTTTATGTGTATCTATGAAATCTTGGGGAGGCGGAGTCGACCGAGTAGCTGTGCGGTTTACGGCGATAGGCCAACAACTCGAAGATTTCGGGTTCGAGTCCCGGCAGGGGTATGGATGTGAATTTTAATGGCCTAAGTGCGAATCGTGACGGGCCGAAGTCCAAAGTTACTAGACGAACCCAAATATAAAAGTCTTTTTTTGTTGTTGTTTTTTTTTTGCGAGGCGAAATAGAGCTGAACTGGTACTAAAGTCCGAGCAATGTGATCCGAGAACCAGTTCCTGGATCCGAGATCTGGGTACCCGGTTCAAAGATCTGGACCCGGGTACCCGGTTCCAAAAGTATACGGAACCGGATAAGGATCAGGATCCAAGTGCCCATCCCTAGTTGGTAGAGTGTTTGCTTCGCCTTCGGGAGGTTCTGGGTTCGATACCATGGGCCGACCATCCTAACGGAGGGTTTTCCAAGAGTTTCCAGTCACAGCAGGCTAATGCCGGGATGGTGCTTTTAACTAAGACTGATTTCTTTCCCCTCTCTAGCCAGCCTGAGTCATAGTTCTCTAAATATCATATAAATTCAAATAGGTCATTAAGACAATGCGGTTATTGGTTACTCCGTATAATCGTATGAGATGATTACAAAATAAATATGGTATACATGAGCTTGAATTATTGAATTCACATTACACTTCTAAGCTTTACTTTTGGTCATATTTAGTGTGTACATAACATTCCACATCACTCTTGATATTGTATCTAACGCAGGGTGAGATGCCATAAATGTATTCAAAGTCGTATCAAACCGTGGCGATTCGGGAGAAACGATTTCGGGAGGAGGGGAGTCCACCGTTTGAAGACCCCTGCCCTAGAACATGGACCGCAGTTCGATATAATCGGATGAAATTCTTTGTAGACTATATGCTTAATTCGATTCCATGTGAAATTTGTTTCTTGAAATATAAATGTTCACTTTTTCCCCTTCGGCGTAACACTATGACTATAAATTGTGTATTCTTAACTTAAAGTTGTGTGTTGGAGTAATACTAGGTGTAAGCTACATTTTTAATTAATGTAAAACTATGCAAAATTGCTTGAATCTCACACATCGGTACAATAGACATATAAGGATATCTGAATCAATACTCAACGAACTGTAATTGTATTACGTAAGAAAGTGCCAGAGTTACGCAAAGATGTCACGTGTGTGGGAAATTTAGTAACTTGTTTCACAGTATCTGTTATTACATACTTTCCACACACTTGTCACGTCTTGAAAGACTGAGACGGCGTCGAGCGCACTTGAAATAATTTACTCGTAACGAACAAAAAGGAAGATGATTTCTATGACGTTTTCCAGACTGACTGTTTCTCTTCTTCCAAAAACCTTGTATTGAACCGAGTTGGGGATGGGTGAGCTATAAAAAGCGGGAGGAATAAGTAATCTGTTTTTTTTTTTTCAGAAGTGTTTTCCGTAAGATATATTGATTTAGGTGTATATTGTATTTGACCGTAATCAATTTTTTCTCCTGTAAGATTCTTACCCTAATTACATTTTATTCCGTCATTTGCATATTTAAAAGCAAAATATTGAGCATTTTTTTAAATACGTGTAAGGCATAATTCCAGTAAGTTTTCCATACACATATTGTGGGATTACTATACAAGGTCTAACAAGAAAGTAACGAGACTTTTTCTTTCTTTCGTATTTGCAACCCTGCAACTTATTAATATATGCCATGTTCGACCTTCAACCGTTTCTCATTCCTACCACAGCAGGCATGGTCCTGCTCTTCAGTCAGTCAGTTTGGAATAGCTGTATTGTACGAGGGGCATGCGGAATTTTTTTTTAGATACGCAAAACCAGTTAGAACTAGCGGAAAATCGACACCGCCAACGTCAAGCGCGTGGTTCTATTTATAGAATGTTGACCTTGAATGCTGATGATTTCTCATTGGCTGCTCGCTACAGCCCATTAGTTGTCAACTGTTTGCATTCTCATTTCTCAACTCATCATGGAGCTCATTAGACGCGATTGGTGTACTATGATTTTAAACGTGGCTTAACACAGCAACAGAGTTTTGATCTTTTGTCTACAACTTTCGATGAGGCTTCCCCTTCACGAGCAAGTGTTTTTAATTGGTTTGCGAAATTCAAGCATAGGAGGAGGTCCCTTGAAGATGAACCTCACCCTGGACGTTCGCCAACGGCTGTGACTGAAGAAACCGTTGCTGTCGTAAGGAAAATAATTGAAGAGGACCGTCATGTGACATACTCCGAAATAGAAGCAACCCTAGGCATCGGATCGGCAGCGTTGCAAACGCCACTCCTAGGTGTCTCCAAACGGTGCTGCCGCTGGGTGCCACACCTCCTCACTGATGACCAAAAATATGCCAGAGTGGATTGGTGCCACTTCATGAAGGAAAAATTTGATGATGGGAGGTCCAAGCGCGGGGTTTCAGAAGCGGTCACAGGTGACGAATCCTGGATATACCAATATGACCCCGAAACTAAGCAGCATACGGCGATCTGGTGCTTCAACGACGAAGCCTCTCCCACAGTAGTGCGACGATCCAAAAGTGCTGGGAAAGCAATGGTGGCTTCGTTTTTCCGGAAGAGCGGTTATGTGGCCACAGTAGTACTTGAAGAACAAAAAACAGTCACTGCATCATGATACGTCACTGTCTGTGTACCACAAGTACTTGAAGCCCTGAAGAGACAGCGTCCCAGAACAGGCAGCCGTGGACTCCTCTGTCACCACGAAAGTACACCAGCACATTCAGCAGGCAGGACAGTGGAGTTCATGGCAGAAGATCGCAATGCTGGGACATCCACCGTACTCCCCTGACCTTGCCCCATGTGACTTTTTTTTTCCAATGTGAAGCAAGAGCTCAGAGGAAAGCGTTTCAGCAGCAAAGATGAGGCACTGTCTGCCTACAAAGGCGAAATTGAGTCTTTCAAAAGAGGCATGGTCAGAGGCCTTCGCCAGCTGGTTCCACCGAATGCAGCTGTGCATCGACGCCCAAGGGGAAAACTTTGACAAATTGTAGGCATTGGAAATAAATATGTTGCAATTATGTGGAGTATCTAAATAATTTCAGCATGTCCCTCGTAAAGTAATGTTTGAGACCCTCGTCACAACTCAAAACAATGGCCAGTGCGATTTTTAAAAACTATTTTGTTACGTTTTCTCATTCTCAAATCTTCAGTTACTACCAGATGAACACACTTTCTCGATTTATGTTAAATTATTCTGCAATCGTTTTCACAGTTAATCTTCTTTCAATCGTACAGTTGATCAGGAAATCTAATAATTTCCTCACCCTATGTGTTAAAAGAGCTTTAAACTATCTATCTTAGATTTTTGTTACGTGAAATGATCAACTTTGTCAGCTTATTTTAATAATTAAATGAGTACAATTTACTTTGTAGAATGAATTATAATCAAGTGATCCAGACTTTCTGGAGATCGTTTTCTCCGAAAGTGTTTAAAGGTATTAGCTTTTCCTCAATGAAAATGCCACTGATTATTCAAAGAAGCATAGAAACTTAAATTCTCATTCTCAAGGTTTTTGTGGAAGCACGTTACTGTTTGTGAAAACCAGATGTACAGACAGCTAGTTGTTTTGCTTACGTAATAAGTAAATTCGATGTATCTGTTTGTGAATCTTCCAAATACAGATAACATTGGTCAAATAAAGCTCTACTGCTAACAAGTAAATAGTAATGTTTGACCAGTGCAAATAACGTTCTTCTGATAAAGTTCCACGGATCATTGAAATACCTACTCTTTTGAGTGTCTCGCAAGTTTATTTGGATTTCAGAGCAAATTGATTTTCCAACAGCTTCGGATTCCCTCTGGAATTTGGTTTTCTCTCCCCAGTATTAATATTAGTACACGTGAAGTGGAAGGACTTGCTGGAAAGGTCGATAAGGAGTGGGGAATGTGCGTCATTGTAGGGTTGGAGGTTTGCATAATTAATTGCCTACGAAATGAAGCTTTGGTAAAATATATGCAAATTTATGTATCATAGGCATTGTGTTGGACACAATTAGGTCGGCACTGCATTCCTTTATTATCATTTCCTTGTTTATAACTTACGACAGCTTTCATTGGTTTTAAGGGGAAAAGCAGTGCTCTTGATTTTATTCCTATTAAAACGCTGAGGGATTTTACCTTTAAAAGTTGTGTTAATTATGGTTGATGTTTCAGTCACTTTAATGGTGGTAATTGAATTTTAGAACCATGCTAACCGTACCAGTCGACAAGCGAAAAGGGAATATTAAATTTGCAATTCGACTTTTAAATGCGTGTCGACTTCATCAACTCAATTATTAAGCAATGCCCGATAGCAACGAAGATATAACGAATTATTAAAAGGACGTTTCTGTAGATTTCATAGTTAGCAATCTTTTTTTAACATCTTTTGCGTTACATGAAGATATATTTATGGATGGATGATGATGATAGTTGCATCACCCTAGTGCTGCTTGTTTTATCTTTGTTATTCGTATTATGGTAAATTTAGTCAGTGAAAGTTGAACAGTAGATTATTCTACCTGATGCATTACATTGATACTTTTAATATAGCACTTGTGGAATGATAAACTTGCAGTAGATACGTGTGGAGCAGTTAGTATTTTTGTAAAAGGATGTGGTAGCTTGTTCTACGAGTGTACAGAGTAATCAGAAGTAAAGTTTTTGAGTTGGAAGAATACAAACTGTTTTGAAGAAAGAAAGAAAGTCTAATTGCTGCTAGTTACTTATTCTAAAAGATTGTCAGATTTAATTAAAAGGTACCAAGAAGTTGATTCTATATTATGTGAAGTTTGTCATGCTATGACCGAAGTACTTCACCTTGCCACATGATCAAGGTTGCTAGCTATTGATCCATATAATATTACACTGTATTGTCAATTTGTCTGTTTCTCACTTGCATATTTAAATTGAAAACCACAGAAATGGAAACTAGAGGACAACCTAGTGGTATGCGAAATTTGGGAATCATGCTTACCTTAGCTACAGGTAGTCACTGAAGGAGACTTGAATTTTAAATTATCAATATGACCTTTAGGCATTTAAAGCTCAGGGCAAGTAGTCGTGAAGAAATCTTTATATTTAAAACAGCCTAAACAAAAGAATAGTGTTGTCTTTCGAGTAATGCACAACTATGAAGACAGTTCCTGCTTTCGTTCGTTCATCCTGACCGCGGTGGCTCAGTGGTAGAATGTCCGCATCTGGTGCTTGGGGTCCTCGGTTTGATTCCAGCTCGTGCCATGTGGGCTTCGTGTGTGTGTGTGTGTGGGGGGGGTTCTCGGGGGTTTCCCGTTTCCTCCAACTAACTGTCTTCATTCCTCCAATTCTCCCATCATCCATTCGGCCTGAGCCAAAAGTTACCTAATTGTCTTAAATAAAATTCAGATTTGTTCGTTTATCCAATTTCTGTGGGATTTTCATATTAACTAACTATGGCTTATGGAACTCGCAAGTTCGTCGCCGCAGTAACAAACGTTCTCCATTGGATTCTATCCTGGGCAATATCAAGCCAGTTTTCATCACGGACACCTACTTCTCGAAGATCTGTTCTAATATTGTCCTCCCAACGACGTCTCGGTCATCCCAATGGTCTTCTTCCATCCGGCCTTCCAACCAGGATAGAATATCTTCGTTTCCCCCCCAACCGAGCTACATGGCCTGCCCACCTTAGTCGTCGCGATTTCATTATTTTTACATCATCTAGTGAATCGTACAGCCCGTGGAGTTCCTCATGCAGTCTCCTCCACTCTCCAGTCATCTCGTCCCGTTTCGACCCGTATATCTGTCTCAAAACCTTATTTTCAAACACACGTAATTTATGTTCATCTGCTAGGGTCGTACTCCAACTTTCTCTACCGTAAAGTATTACCAACCGAATAACAGTTCTATATATTTTCAATTTCCTTGATATTAATTGCGATGTTAGAAGTTTCTGTACTGAATAGAAACATGCGTTCGCCGATACTAAGCGACTTTTTATTTCTTCCGTGACCTAATTTTTGCTGGTTACGTATGCTCCCAAGCATTTAAATTTAAATTAACTTCTCTATGACCTCATCCCTAATTCTTATGTTCTTATTTCCTACATTTCCTGTGTTTCGGCTTGTTATCATGTATTTTGTTTTATCTATGTTTACCTGTAGACCTTTCTCATCGCACGCTTCTACTAAGGCATCGGTATTGCTTTGTAGTGCATCTATATCGTCCCCTATTAAATCTACATCATCCGCGTATACGAACAGTTGATTCAAACCATTCAATGATAGTCCCCTTTTGTCCCCTTTAATTTTTAAATTCGCATATTCTAACGCAAAGTTAAACAGTAGTGGTGACAAGGCATCGCCTTGTTTTAATCCGTTGCGAATCTTGAAACTATCTGACATATTACCTATCCATACTCTGCTTATGGGGTCGCTGAGACACATCTTCACTAGTTGAACATTTTTATTTTTCAGAATTCAAAATCGTATCAGGATACTGTATAACTTTTCTCTTTTGATAGAATCATATGGTTTCTTAAAATCAATGAATAGCTGGTGAACCGTCCCATTGTATTTCCATTTCTTCTCCAAAATTATACTTCGGTATTCGGTCAAATAGTCTTTCTAGCTCATCGTAGAATATATCTTTGTCGTTATCAGTAGCCACCTCGGTGGGAGCATAGACGTTTAATAAAAGCGTGTTGCCCCATGGAGTACGTATCGTAACGTACGATAGTCTTTCGTTTACGAACTCTATAATTTGAACCGCCTGAAGGATACTGTTCTTAATGAGGAATCCTGTTCCGAAATCGTGAGACTGTGTTCCCCCGTAGTAGAAAGTGTACTTGCCCTATAGTGACCCTTCCACCGAACTTCTTGTATCGTAATGTGTCTAGCTCGCACTTTTCGGTCTCGCGTACCACCACTTGAAGAGCGCCCGTTTGGTATAATGTTCGTACGTTCCACGTTCCTATTCTAAGGTATTTCGTAATCCTGTCCTTGGAGCCCCCTGAAGCAGTCCCCGCCCGGAGATCCGAATGATGGACTGGTTTACCTCCGGAATATTTTACCCCAGGAGAATCCATGAACCATCTGTTACTATTTCTTGACATGTTTTAGCGGTGTAGAGTTGTCAGCTCTACGACCTCGCAGTAAAGGTAGACATTCAAGATGTCGTCCTCTGTCCATCTCTGAGCTTTGCCGATGTCATTCATCTTCAGTCTCATAGTGGTAATGGTAGTGCTGCTTCCCCCTCACCATGATATTTTTGTTTGGGGTTATCTTCCTCTAGCCTTTGTAGATCCCTCTACTAACTGCAAGGCAGCAGTACTGGTTTTGGTCCGCCCCGGAATATTTGCGGAACCTACCATATCTGGTCGGCATTCATCTATCCGCCATCTACATATGGGCCTTCAAACTGTTTGAGGCATCTCATTTATTTCGCAGCAGATTCGTCCTGTATTCCCTCTTCTTTGTAAGTCCTTCTGCTTTCGGTTTTCATTTCTACGTTGATGGCGCCTAGTTTCCACCCATGATTTTAGATGTTGGAATCGTTTTTTTTTTCTTTTCTTAAACACAGTATGCTAAAGAGCAAACATAGTTATTATAATTCAGTATTGTTGATAGGATTTTAAAATAGGGGTGAGGAGGGTTGGGTGGGAAGTAGTTTTTATGGTTTGTGAAAATTAGCACTTCCAAATTTCCCATCTTTTTTTGTATAGATTATTTCCACATCAAAGGGCGTGTAGGTAGTGTTACCCACAAGATTAAGGGTGTCTTGTCCAGTGTGCGTGTCGGCCAGTGGCGTATACTGACTTTTGAGGTTGGGCATGCAATGTTATTACTACTACTATTATTATTATTATTAAGAATTATGTATGGGAATAGGAGATGACTTCCATCTAATTGCTCTTTACAAACTTGCAATTCCCTCTTTCTTACTATCATAGACCTCGAGTAACGAAGTTCGATACATGGTAGTTTCACAGGTGATTTACAAGTGTTTCAATCACATGCCAGTTTTCATGCGAAAACTGGACCCGAAAAGGTGATAATTTCTTCTCGTTTTGGTAGTAAATTACATTTCCCTAGAGAAAAAGAATAGGATGGCGCGGCATGTATACACAAGACATAGAGAGCAAGAAAGAATTTGAAACAAAAATGATCATCTGTTGCCGCTTGTGGAAATCACAGCTGCCACTAAGGAGGAAGTAATTAAGTTACTTCATAAGTTTTATCCTTTTCTAGATAAAAGGCGAAAATAGGAAGTATCCTCAGTAAAGTCAAGAAAATATGAGTATGTAACACGTTTAGAAGTTTATCTTGTGATTTTTCTGAAAGTCCACACAGAATTCCACTCCACGCAAACTACAAACAACTTCCAAAATTACAAACATTTTGTGTAATTCCACATACATTGACGGCGCTGCAACACACGCTCTCTCATCTAGATGGCAACTATGCTGAATGCAACTTTTAGCGTTGAATGCATTTCGGATTTCTCCCGCGTCTTTCACCCAATAAAACACACGTTCACACTCACAGGCAAGCGGACGACAAAGATCTTGAGTAGACGCCCACATAGATAGACGAGAATACTGCAGCGCCACGCGTGAACAGTTTACTAAACTTCTTACTTTCGTATTACGGGTTCTGGTCTGGTCTAGGATATCAGGTGAAGTTTCGTAATTTCTCAAAACTTTTTCTGTTTTCTCCTTGGAAAATAATAAAATAAATAAACTAGAATCCGAAAGCATGCAATGCATGCATGGAGAATACGCCGCCGGTGTCGGCTTGAAAATATGTATGTTATGAGAGTTGCGTCTTGTCTCGTGTTCATAGATATTTCTTTCTCGTTTCGTGGGCAAAACTAGCTATATCGGGATATGAAGGATTGTTGTAGAGAGATTCGTTCAGGAAGCGAAAGGTCTTGATTTGATTCCTGACAATTCAACAGCTAGATGATTATTTTTTGGTTAAACAAAAAGACCCGTATGAAAAAAGAGTATTGACCATTCATTTAAACTTTGTATTCCATTTCTTTTTTCGCTTTTTCTGTCGTCGTAACTGTCATGTTCAGTATCCGGTTCTTGAGTTCTACCACTCGCACTTTGTTCATGTGAATCATTTCAGTGAAAATTTTCGGTACCAGTATTCTTTGATGGTCTCACTACAATCTTGAACAGTTTTCGTTTCAGCTTGGTTGATTTCTCTACCTTGGTACGATTCTGATTTTTTTTTTCTTCCAATTTATCCAAACACTTTGTATTACGTTTATTTGCTTTTCCAAGATTAGGTAAAGTACCTACATTGATTCCTGTTTAATTTTTATATATTTTAAAAAGAAATTAATTTCATTACGGGCTAAATATAACTTAAACAATTATACAACGTAGAAATACAATTAATATCCGATTAATGATTGTTTCCAACATGATGGATAAAGACCCACTCCCATGCGCCCCATTCTTCCTTCAATCACCATCAAAAGATTGATAATTTCTCAACCTTTTTTGTTTCGATATTAGCGTAACAACAGCAGTTCTGATTATTCTCCTTAGCCTAGCTTATAAGTTCTATATATTTAAACCAGTTTTCAATGTTTCTATATTATTTCGTTGGCTTCATGCTAAAACCTCGTAAGCTTCGTTTTCACGAAAATGGGCTTTTGCATTATAAAGTTGTAAAATAAATCGATACAATAAATTCCTGAAACTTGTAGCTGAACTCCCTCCCAACTGAGACTTCACAAGTCATGAAAAAGAAATCAGAAAAGTGAAACACCAAATGAACTTTTAACACAGAAAATACAGTCTCCTGAAAAATTGTCTCTTTTCACATAACGAGGTTTTTGAAATGAAGCCGACGATGTATATAAGTTGAACATAATCTTATGATCCTTTGTTGTTATTTTTCGTTTCAGATAATCGGAGTAGACTTTGTATATTTTAATCAGAAGAATACGTTAGATCGACGTAATCGCACGCTTAGGATTGAAGCATATAATGAAAGTTTTTCCAACAGAGTGGTGGTTGTGGAGAAGTGCATGTATTTTGTAAGTATTAGTTTACTGCTAGCAGTAGAACATAGTTTTTATTATTGGTAAAGAAGGCGTAGCGAGTGATGATGTTAAGTTCTAGAGTAATGGTTTTCAATCTTTGTTGTACCGCGGTACACCTGAGGCATCCAAGAATAGAAACTTCGGAAGTAGTATCCCCAAACCTTCAAGAGCTCTCTACTAGGCTGTTTTAACTAATGTGTGAGCTTTATTAAATCCCTTTGTATAGAACTGTATAAAATAGGATCCCAAAGCATAAATGGTACAAATGATTTTCATACGTTTGAGCTCAATCGTAGCCAATTGTCTATTTTCATTTTACGTTGAGTAATTCAAGTACGCAGCTCAAGATAATTTTATGGACTGTAGTCTGTTTGGTATTGCAATCGTTATTGGAATTGACGTTAAGGAATTTCTAATAGTGACTTCATGGTTAAATAATAAAACTTTGGAGAGATCAGAATATCTTTACTTATTTAGATACAACCTTGAAGTTCTGCTTAAAATTCGGCTCAAATCAGTGAACGACATTCATTATTGAAGTGTCTGAGTACGAAAGTAATTACGTGTTTATATTTGAATTGAACTAACATTTTTCGAAAGTAAAACTTAGTTTCCTGAACAGTTTTTTTTTTTTCTTTTTTATTAACAAAGCTTCTGTGTATAACTTTAGTGGTTTATTTTAACACCACCCCCTACCCCGCCCACCACACATTTTGATCCTCTTTTAGATTTCGCTTTGTCCATCTGATTATATCGTAAGCTAGCGGCTCAACCAAGCGAGGTAGAAATTGACTTCAGATTTGGATTTAGGAACTCGATTAATGTTCACTATATACACTCAAGACCAGATGAATTTGGATTTCGAGACCTTGATTCATGTGGACGTTTTTAATAAGTCGCTTATGGCGTTGCAGACACACACTAGCTCTTGAGCATAAACAGGTAGAGAAACTGACTTCAGATGCAACAATCGTTTTCAACCTCTTGGCGCTTCCTTATGGCATTTTAGCTTTCTTTGCATTCAGTCTGTAAGGCAGACTTGTTATGGCCTATGCATTATTAGGAAAGTTAAAGGAGCGTTTTTGGAGTTTCACAAGGTGGATGCTAGATGTCTGTACTTTTGGTACCTGAAAAGCGAAGTGAGTAACTTTTGTATTTGAAAAGAATTTATTGTTTTTTGATGTTTGTTAATGACAGATGAATAAAGAAGACTAATTAGTGTTACGGAAGAAACGAAGAACTAATAAGAACAAGAGATTCTATATTGTCAAAATGTATGTACACCAGTAATTTGTAAAGACCGGAAACGTAAATAATGAATGGCGGGAACTTCAAACTAGAGGTGGAATTTATATAGTTAAATGTTTTGTTTTTAACCCTCTGAATAAATACCTTGCTTTTGACGCCATAGACGTTTGATTATAGTTAGACGTTTTGGAGCATTTGTTTGTGGTTGCGGTGGCTGCTTTAAGCGCCGTGCAATTACTTACGAATACCTCTAAAAATATAGTTAACGTAGCCCCACTACGGTGTAGCTTTGGGGCATGTTTCTAGATAGTGATTGGTCATTCTACAACCTCGAAGGTAACCTATCAAACGACCCTGAAGATTAGCCGGAGCAAACCAAGAAGACAGAAAGGTCTTGTTACAGTAAAGATAAAAAACCGCCGCACAGTAGCAACAAGAGGACTATATAGAGACCACAACGAAGATATTGATTATTGTAAAAGAGTAAGACTAAGGTCTTATTACAGACTGTCGTCTTAACGAGAGCATGTAGAGGGAAACTGACTTAAGATATGAGTTCGGAGACCTCGACTTACACGGACGGCTGTTTTCATTCTGGTGACACCATAATTTTTCCGTATGGCATTTATATACTACATTTTGGATTTTCACTTTCACTTCCTATAACCATACCAAGGTGGAATTTGGCGCTAAAACCTTTATTCGTGGTATTTTCTTACTGTACGTTGTCATCGGATCCGCCTTAATTTTGTATTGTAAACTTGTTTGGGCTTGTCGTTGCAAACTCCCTTGTGTGAGTTTTATTAGCAGTTCACTTTGAAACACTTCATCTGATCAACCAGGCTTCAAATATATGTAGATATTTTGTAGTGAGAGTGTCTGGCTGATTTTGAATAGCTTTAAGGCTATGAAACTCAATTTACAAGTATTTTAAATTCAGAGTATTTAATTTGCTTGGCGGAAGTGTAACTCGAAGTATACTTACGAGGTATCGGGAATTCAAACTACTACTCAGTGCTGTGTGCAGAGAATTCATTAACTCTTCTACTGCATGGCTACTAGGGTTTCGAAATTACTTTTGTCATTTAACTTTCACTTCTGGATGACACAGGATGATGTTGCAAATGCATTTGGTTGTCGCAGTTGCATAATTTTGTCACGTATAACAGAACATGTGAACCGATAGGTAATAGACAATGAACTCCTCTTGTCTTCTCTCATTAGTGATGATGGAGAACTCTCTTCATTTTTTTTAAGGTTATTAGTTTTGATGCTAGACGAACACCAATATATTTTTTTCGTCAGATAAAGTGAAGGATAATATTTATGACTTTTACAGTTTCTAAAGGGTGCAGGTCATCATATCATATTACTCTTTTGTTATTAGAGAAGGAATGAAGACTAGACTCACCTTGTTTCATTGTACCATTGCCACATTCACCTGGTTTAGTTGCGGGGAAACTAGGAAAAACATTAAGGTTAATGTAAAGCAACGATCTCAAACAAAAGATGGCAGCACTACCTCCGTACATGTGTTCACGAAATTTCATTGCTGCTCCTACAAATTGAAGCCTAGTGAGTTCAGACTTTCAGGGAAGAAAGTTCATAACAAATTCAAGAGCATGAACGATGCCGATTTTTAATTTTCTTCTTTGTCCATTGTTGAATGAGCTTTATTGTTACAGGTTTTGTTATTTACACAACAATAAGAAATCGACATCGATTATTCCTTTGAATTAGTTATGAACTTTCCTTTCTTCCCTGCAAGTTTGAACTCTCTAGGCTTGAATTTATAGGAGCAGCAAGGAAGTTTCGTGCAACAATAAGAATATATTAGACATATACGGAGGTAGTGCTGCCATCTTTTGTTGAAGATCGTTGCTTTACATTATCCTTAACACCTCTTACACTAAACTTAACTTTTTATATTTCATATACAGGTCCATTATTTCTGTGTGGGTAATCGCGCTGTCCTTAATTGCAAATAAGTAAACTCGACGGTGGAAAGTAAAAAGGGCATAACCGCAAAGTCATTATTTTTCAGGAAACAAAAAACGTTTTAAAATTCTAGATTAATGAACTCTTGTGCCAAGAGTTTCCTTGCATTTACTTCCTACAAAACGCATATTCACATATGCCCTTCACACTGTTCGGTAGAGCAGACTACTTATTACTGAATAGTGTGGGAATTGCTAACTCACAGAATTGACGCTTATGCCCTTTTCACTTTCCACATAGAACTAGTGTGTTACCATCTGGTGATAACAGTTATTCTTCCAGCTGGTAATGATTCTGGTACTGTGGAAGAGAAGACCTGCATAGCCTTAACTGTACCAGTAAAGTAAATAAAACTGGATGCTTTAACATCCATGACACAAAGCCTATTATTGTGCTGATTTTTAGGCACCAAGTAGAGTAATCAAAATTTCAGTGCGTTATTGATATCTTGAACATAGCTAGGATATGCAAGCAAGCAAACAAACAAACATGGAATTTTACAATGAGATTCGACTTCACAACGACGTTTCAGATCTCCTCCTACCTTTACCCAAACCCTCGTTTCAACAACATTCAATACATATTTCTTTTATGTTTATTTGTAAAGTTGATTCGAAGCTTTATTGAAGCACAGTTCCTGAAAATGCAGTACAGGTAAATTGCCGTGTAGCATTTTTCTATTCATTATTTAGTGGTTATTTATGTTTCTCCCCCCGCCCCCTGCCTTTGGATTAACCGTGATTTTGAGTTAAACCTCTATTACCTCTGTAAATCAGGAGTCAACTGTACTTCGAACATTTAATATTATTACAGGAGCAGGTTATTTTTTTAATCTTACGTTTATTAAGCACAGAAACGGGTCAACCTGGAAGAAATTTGGTAAAGCATAGAACTCGACAGAGATATAGTACTTCTTCTTATTATTATTATTGATAATAATAATAATAATAATAAATCCTCATCAGCCTAAGACTTATTTTTATTAGTACTTATCTGTGTTATGTTGGAATTAGAACGTCCTGTGTATATTAAGCATCTGTTCGATTCAGCCACGTGATATTTCTTTGCTGAACAAAAAC
>JAGDQP010038167.1:0-18279 GCA_022664845.1 Lepisma saccharinum
ACCACACCAGAAGAAAACAACTCGCACTACATGAAAACGCACTGAAAGATGGAACGGAGTCAACATGACACCAAACAAATTTCTAGCGCCGACCAGCGTCTCTGAACTATGAAGTATCACCAAACACCTTAGGTCATGTAAAAAGTCAAGAGTGGAAACACATACACCAATAAATCACAATTCTACCATTAAAAACAAATAAATTCGCGGAGCCGAACTAAAACACGTCTATACGGATCCAACAATTAACAAATACCAAATAAATATAAATCATAGAAATACATAAACGCGTGTTTCAATTAGCTACGCAGCTAAAACGCAAGCTGTACATGCAGCTAGCGTGTATATGAAAAGCCGGCCTTAGGGTTGGGTTAGCGTTAAGAGCTTTCTTAAATGCGAATCAACGCTATGTTCAAGATACAGTAATTCTTTTTACTCTTTATGTAAATTTAAATAGTAAACAGAATTATTTTTATATTCTTAGCTTCATTATTTATTTATTATCTGCAACAAAGAGTGCATTCTCGATTTATGCCGGCTTTTCTTGCAGGCGATCGACGGGTGTTTGGCTTACGATTTCTATGAGTAACCAATAGAAACACGTGTTACACGCAGAACACGTATTTAAACACGTGCTTCAACTGGTTATTCAGTCAAATCGCAAGCAACGCAAACAAGCAAGCGCCTATATGAAAAGCCGGTCTTCTGAAATTTTACAGCATAACAACAAGTTGTCTACAGTCTATGAGAGTACAATGTTATTTGTGAATCATATCCGTTCACGTGCATAAAGGATATATGATAAGTGAGATATATGAAAATGTGATTTTCAACATTGATCTACGATCAAGATTTTTTAGGTTGAGATAATGGATTGCGTCTGGTACCTCAAACTGTCTTATTTGATTTTCTTCTTACATTTTCCTTAAAATAGTCATACAAATTTTCTGAAGGCACGTCAACGAAAAACAGTGACACAGATAAGCAGTTTCGCTCAAAATTCTTCTCAGGAGAACTAAAGAGTCTGACACTTTTAATACACAATTTTGAACTATGGTATATTTCCATCATCACCAGTTTCCCATTTTAAAATCCTGAAAAGATACAGGCCGAAGCAAGCTATGAACGGTCACAATAACTGATAAAATCCATACGTCACTGATTTACTTTATGGCTTATGGAACTCGCAAGGTCATCGCCGCAGAAGCAAGCGTTCGCCTGGACAAGATCAAGCCAGTTTTCACCACAAACACCTACTTCACGAAGATCTCTTCTAATATTGTCCCCCAATGACGTCGTGGTCTTCCCAACCGTCTCTTTCCATCCAGCTTTCGCACCACGACGGAATATAATTACGTTTTCCCCCATCCGAGCTACATGGCCTGCCCACCTGTCGTCGCTAATTCATTATTCCTACAACATCGGGTGAGTCCGTAGAGTTCTTCATTATGCAGTCTCCTCCGTTCTCCAGTGATCTCGTCCCGTTTTGGCCCGTATATTTTTCTCCAAAACCTTATTTTCAAACACACGTAATTTATGTTCATGTGCTAGGGTCGTACTCCAACTTTCGCAACCGTAAAGAGTTACCGGCAGAATAACCGTTCTGTATATTTTCAATTTCAACTTTCTTGATATTAATCGCGAGGTTAGGAGTTTCTGAACTGAATAGAAACATGCGTTGTTTGATACTAAGCAACTTTTTATGCATTCCGTGTCTTCGTTTCTGCCTGTTACATATATTGTTATATATACGTTACTGATTTATGTGAGGAAATTTACGTTTACGTTAGAAATATTAAAATAAACTTACTGCTTATGTAAGGAATACTATTTAACCGAATCTGCGAGCTTGTACGAACGAAAAATATATTATCTTTTACGGTAACCAGTGTTACAAAGCTTATAAAGTACACAAGTGATTTTTACCAAATTTTGATTTTCGGTGGGGCCACAGATATAATCTTTACTCAAATTAAAGTTAATGAGCATGATGATTTGCATTGCTCGAAGTGGGGGGGGGGCACGAGGGGCACACTATGGCCTACCATTTTCATTTTGGATTTGGCGTACCTCTACCTTTTTATTAATGGGAGCTCACTACCTTTACTTTCAATACGCAATCGTCGCCACTAGGTGCAAGCGTACCCTTACCTTTTCTAGCGCACTTGTTCAACCGTTGCCTTACCTTTTCTAAACCACTTCGAGCACTGGATTCTTTTGAACATCAGACACACGAAATCACTTATTTATCACAGAACACCATGGTACTATGACGTAAAAGATAGGAAAATACGTGGCATTATATTTCAAGAAATTAATTTAATCTGAAATGCAAACATCTTCCCTATATATTTCATCAAAACGACATCGCGACACTATAACATATATTATTATAATTTTCCAGTAAATTGAAATTATGAATACGTTTCGTTTAATTGCAGATCTTTGAACTTTAGTGGCAATAAGCAAATTCAGTTCAGTTCAGGGATCACTGCAGGTTTTTACTAAACCTTTAGCTATCCTCTTTGTGGTTTTGTTCCAAGGACGAGATATCGAGGGACGTAGGAAATAGACGAGATCTTCTTTCTTCAACACTTTATTTCAATACAGTTATTTATAGATAATTGATCACTATTATTGTCAGGATTTTTTATTTTTTATTTGATTTTTCCATTTATTTATTTTTTATTTTATTTATTTATTTATTTTTGTGCTGTGAAAGTATTTGCCAAGCTTTCAAGAGCGACGTATCCACATCATCAGAGAGCAGAGGTATGAAAGGGAGGTAAAGTGGAGAAAGAAAAGGTTGAGAGAGATATGATGGCGGAACAGGTTGGACGAGAAGAAAAGCAGAGAGATGAACAAGGGAGAAAAACAAGGGGAAAAGAACAAAGGATTAAAGATTAGTATCAAGAAAGAGAGTTGGTGTTTTGAATAGAGTCAGATTTGTTTGTTGATCCAATGACCTCTACCTAAAAGCGATACTGAACTGACTGCTACGATTGAAAATTTCATGAATATATGAAGCCAAGGAGATGAGAGGACATTTAGTCGTGGATCAGGATTATTTTTATGCATCCGGGCCTTATAGACACGTCGTTGTCGCGGGAATATTATTCCAAACGATGAAAGTAATTAACGAACAAAAAATATATATGTAACGTGATTTTTCTAACCTAGGCTAACCTATGCCAACCTAACGTAATATACTTTAACTTGTAAAATATTGAAAATGCGCAGAAATAAAAAAATAACCGAACCTGACTTTTCTAACCTAACCTAATCCAATGAGGAATAATACTGCAGTGAGTAGGTGCTTTAAAGACGTATCAATTTAAGTAAAATCTGCCGAAACCGAATTTTAAGAAGAAGAAAACCTTGAATTTTCAAATTTGACGAGTTTAACGTTACGTAAAGAGACCAAAATTGAGGTTTGATAAATTTAAGTTAGATTTTAAAATCAAAAACCGATTTTTAGCAAAACGGCTCTGTTTGATTAATTAACCCAGAGGCTGTATTTTGAAAGCAGTTTTAGTTCTGAAATCCGAAAACTGGTTTACGTGTCTTTTCACCAGTATTTCGATCCTTGCAATCCATCTTCTTTTCTTCTTGTTTTGAAAAATGTATACAAGTTCTTGTTTATGTAAGTCATTCAGTGTTGTTTCCATAAAATGTTTAACTTCTCATTTCTCTGGTCCTTTTCCAGGCGGACAGGACTGGAGTTGTTGTGCATAGACTTTTGAAGAAGGATATGCATCCAGATACAAAAGAAGAGGTAAATACAATTTTCTTACTGGTATTTTCATTTCTAAAACAAAGAATCAAAAATTCTGAATAGTTTTTCTTATTTCTCGGAAAGTACTTTTTATTCAATATTTCTCCTCGAATGTTTGATCATTTTGAAAAGGTCAAACATTAAGAAAGCCTTCGCGGAATAACAAATCATTGGAACAGACTCATATTCAAGGCCATCAATTTAATTATAAAATATTTCCTTTGGTACATGCTCTTATGATTTTGGCCAGTTTGCTCTTAGTTACGCGTTCATTAGAGTGTCATTTATTGCAATGGATATATTGTTATCTTCTAGAACAATATGCGAACGGAATAATTCAGTTCTTTCGAACATTCTCCAAGTCTTATGGTATTCTCAAGCATACTTTAGCCAGGGCTCCGAAATTAGCGGTGGTCCACTGACCGACGACACGTAAAGATTTCCAAGGACCAATAATTGAAAAATGTCAGTGGCCCTTGCGCCAGTGTTCTCTAAAGTTCCAATTTATTAATAAACATATATGTAGGCTGTATTTAACGTTTTACTGAAATACTTTCTTTCTGTTTTCAAAAACAACAAACAAAAATGGTGAAATCGAAGAATCTTAGGAACTAACGTATCAGCTGATCAACACTTCTACTGCAAGTGTCAGAGACACGAAACGTAACTCTTACGCAACGCGGATACGCCGTCTTATCACTGAATCCATATTGTGTAATAATGACGTTGCTTCGGTAGTATCCTTCTTCATAGACGAAGGAGAAAAAGCTAGACGCCCCAATAATTCTCCCTACGGCCCTACACGCCCAGCGGATTCTTTCGAAGAAGATATTTAGTGTAATAAAAACAAAGTGCGATAATTCAGGCATCCTATTTGTTATTCCTACTTGTTAAGCATAATCTTGTTTGCTTTGACAGAAATTTTACAGGGCTATAATTACTCTCTCGTATTTGGCATCCTACATAGGCCTGTAGTCTAAATGAATAGAATAAAGTGGACTAAAAGAATTACGCTCATTATAATTATTTACTGATCTGAAAAAGGGCCAGTAATATTTTTGTAGTACCACTGAGGTAAAAATTTTTAGTACCACTGAGGTAAAAATTATCCTGAAAGCAAAGAATCTTCACTGCAAATGTACGGCAAGGCGTGCCATCGCTTTCATAAAGCGTGGGTTATATATATTTGCCTTATACAGTCAAGGCAGTTTCCAGTCTGTCCGGTCCTTTCTGATAACCCGTATTCAAATATTGTCGCGTTCAAGGCAGAATGGTATAAGTCTACACGTTTGAAATTCTCTGCCAATGCGTAAATAGGTGTCATATGAAAGATGTATGGAACGTGACATATGTCCTTTATGAAGAACTATGCAAACAAATATCAGTAAAACTCAGATAATAACAAAGTTATTGCAAATTTCCAAAAACTTATATCACTTCCAAAGGCTTCACATATAGCTTCTGCTGCTATTGGGTACTATTAACTATTACGAGTGTAGACGTTAGTATTGATGAGATGGGTTCTTTGTTCGATAGTGATGACTGTAGAGAATGATTCTTTTTGCGTTTCCTTAGGCTAGCTACTATCTGTAGAAGTTACAGTCCCGATAGGAACTTAAGGTGTTCCAAATCTGCATATGTTTAAATATCCAGTGAAGCCTATAGTAACTTACATAAAACCTAAACCAGGAGCCTTCATAATTAAGCCAAAAGAGCATTAAGCACCCTCAGCCTAATTATAATCTTCTAGTAGGAGCGTGAAACCGGCATCCAAAAGAAGACACGTTAAATCATTTCAAAAAGCATTTATTATCTCATAAAAGAAAAGAATTTAATCAGAAGGTAAGAACTTCAAGCAGAGATTTTTTTTGTGAATTCCTAGTCACCTGAGGGGTGGCTAGTGCCCTTTACACCCTGTCTTAGGGAAGGGATTAATTGGTATTGTGGGAATTAAAGGATGAGGTTAGGGGGGTCTATTGGGTGCATAATTATTTTCATGTCCTTTATTTACTTATTGATCAAATAATCATGGATAGTATAAGCTTTGTGCTTATACTCATCTTTGAGGTATAAAGGATACGATGACGATGAAATGGAAAATGGGAGTGAGGTGCAGTAGACGTCACAACACTGGAAACATTGAGAACATATCGTTGATTATCTTCTTACCCAGGGGCGCTTCTAGGTATGATGCAGAAACCAGTGAGCCCTCTAGAACAGCGTTGATGGGTACAGTGCTAAGGATGTTCGTGAAGGGTGAGTGATAATTATGAATGATCATCTGAGAAATCTGGGTATGTGATTGTATTACATTGTTTCCATTGGAGGCGTAACCGAGAAGTATACATATGGGCCGGAATAATTTGCCTGTAGTTTGACTTTAAGGACGTTTTGTTGCGACTTCTTGGATGAAGGAAAGGATTGTGTCACGAGCAAACGGATGGGTGTTTTGAAATAGGATTGTAAAAATGCAAGGAACTAATATAATGTGGAAGGTGTAAGGCTGAGGTGGGGGAGTGAAGTGGGACAGTGAGGTGAGGTGTTTCATGGTTGGGTTCAGCACGGTTATTACATTTATACGAGAAAGTGGGATGTGCTTCACCGCACTGACTGTATTTTGGAGGCTGTTAGAGCTTAGAACATTGCTTGGTTTGATCTGATCCTGAACAGAGCGCATTTTGGAGTGTTAGGGCAAACGTTGGTGTCATGAGTATTATACGTCTGGTGGTATTCACATCGAAGTGGAAGTGGCGAAGCGGTGTGAAATGGTTCTACTCTGTGGCGTCTCTTGTATATTTTGGCTCTATACTGTAGAAGATTGTCTATTGTTCGTTGGTTGTGGTGTGAGTACCCTAATCATATAGCTGGCTGTTGTGTTTTCATGCGTAGGCATTTGGTGATCAAGCGTTCTTATGCTTTGAGTTCGTCAGTGTCAGATAAATCTAGATCAACTCCGCGGATTACGACGGATAGCATTGGTTATCTTGTATGTGGAGGTTGTTTGATGGTTCTAGTTGTCATAGATGTAAGATTGGTTTGTGCACCAAAGATCTGAAAACTGTGCTTATTCCTAATAGTTGTTGCTAGATGAGCGTCTGGAGATTTTATAATGAACCCATTTTTAGTATTGACTATTTCGGAAATTGTGTTTCTACGGACATATTTGGTTAGTTGTTGAAGCAGGCGTTTTGGGGTTTGGAGCTTTGTGTCAAAATTGGTGAGAAGATAACACTATATTGGAGCTTGTTGGTTGTCAGGGAGTTGTCGGTGAGAAGATTCGTCGTCGGAGATGTTCATGATCGGATCTGTGTGTGATTCACTGAGTGTGTGTGTTTTCTTATTAGATGGTGAACTGTCGGAATGACGTTGATACGGTGATGGTGATCTACAGCTAGTTGGTGTTGCTTGTGGACTTCGTAGATGTTTGGTTTTAGATCCTAGAAATACTGGTTTTAATTCAGCTGTGGATGATGTTTGGCGTTGAACTACAGGTGGAAGATTGTGCTTTCCTGTTGGTGTTGGCATAATGAAAAATAGATGAGCTATGCCCAATAACAACGATGAGAATATTAATAGAAACAACCTCGCCACTGTAAAGCGTGATGATGATGTGAGAATGATCAGTCTCTATGCAATGACTGTTAAAAAAATAGGTATCTCAGGCTAATTCGCACCTTCCTACACGCAGAAATACCGTCGATCCTAATGCGATTGTATATGTACGTGCCTCACTTGTGCGGTTGAAACACAAGATCATCGTAGGAACATTAAGGAGTCACAGTTAGGTTAAGTTTGAGTATCCCTATCATAGTAACGCACCTTGCGTGCTCATCAAACTTGTCGTATAATTCAATTGCTAACTTTAGTTTGATATATCGCTTTTACACAAAACAAAACTGGTAAGATTCTTACAACATATTACATGCTAATGTTCCTGCTGCTATTGCTTTTAATTACATTATTTGAAACAAATCATCCATTGATTCTAACTCTACAATCAAATTTTTATCCGAGAACAAACTGTGCTGCCATCTATTGATGTAAAAGACAACCTTTTCTCTTTATATTCCTTATAGATACGTAAACCATCCAATCCTGCTTTCTTTCTCTTTAATCACATACAAGAGTGTATGATCATCGTAATAATTAACAATATTAAATGATAATTAACAATATTGAACATAATAAACCCTATTAAACAATAACATATACGTATAACATATAATATATGAATATGTGGGTCATATGATGTTTCACTGATGTTCTCAGTCAGTGCCAAACTGCTAAACTTGTGTTCCAAACTGTTCTTGTTTTGTGAGACGAAAAGCTGGGTGTTTGTTGTATATTAAAATCTGATTTAAAATAATCGAAACAATTTCTTTATTTCCCTTTTGTGTTTCAGCTTCAACTTTTTGCATCTCAGTTGCTGCACAAGAGAGCGGAATTTACAGCTTGTGGGCTTTTCCCTATCAACCTTTCTCTGCTTCATTCGGTGAGTAGTGTGAAGATCAGATTCAAACCAGAAAATACTGGAGTTTGCTCTATAGACCTTTCCGATGTATCTCGCAACACGGTTTTAAATATAGATGAAAAATATTCTCGTTGTAGTCCTCTTTGCTTGGAAAATATTACGATGCAATGTTTTTTTCTTTAACATTTCTTGAAAACATTGATTCCTTCAAAGATCGATATCCCTGAAAGCTAGGGGGATCCATGAGCTATTTTGTGATTAAGAAAGATTAGGTAATTATCGCGCTGAGTAAATTTCCAAACGCTATATTTATTTATTTTTAAAATTTTGAGCATTACACAGTATAGTTTCACTGACTATTCAACTTCCAAGTGGCAGCACAAGAATGGCGAACGAAACCTTGAACGTTGTTAGTACTTTGTTACAACCCTTGTATACATTTTTAGAAGACACTGTGTGATGTTCAAGATGACACTCTGTTCATCTAACGTATTTTTTGACATCATTCTTTATTTTGGGCTTGATCTGCCTGCAATGTTGGCAAGGATTGGGCGTGTCTACATTAGAATCACGACTTCTGGCCACAACTTATGATAAAAACAAATGAATAAAGTGTTACTTCTCCCGTATTGAACAGCATATTTAGAGTAGAGTACAGAAATAAATTATTTTTTAAAAAAATATTACTTAGTATGAAATGTTTGAAATCAAACATTTTTGCTGTGTTTATTATTTTGTTTTATCAGCAGGTTGATTGTCTTTTGCTTTGCACACAGGACAATCTATTAACAAGTGTCTCAATTTTAGGTGTTATCACAAAATGAAAAAAAAATGAAAAAGGCCTGTACCTTCCTGTTTTCTCTAATTAAGGTAAAAGCACCAGTAATTGACCGTTTAAACCCAGTTTTACAATCGACTACTAAGCTTCTGCGTTACAAAATATAACTTGACCTCAACTTAGCGCTGGCGATTGTAAAATTGGAGCTAAGAGAATTTTTTCATATAAACTGCTATATCTTTTTTATTTTTCATTAAAATATCATTACAAAACGCATTAAGGAAATCTTAATTCTACGTTTATGATCTAACTAACAGGGCCAGTTCAGACAAAAAGAATAATTGTCGATTAATTTAGTATATAAAATAAAAAACAAAAATGTTTCAGTCGGCGGTAACAAAAATTCTAATGGTTGACCGTCTATTGATTGAGTAGCTGCCTACGTGTCCTGTAAAACAATAAATTGGAATAAACCAACCACTATCGATGGAAAACTACGAGAAACTGTTCACATTAATATATTACAACTTATTGGGGATCTGCTTAAAGACTAATCTGTTCATTTAGTTAAATAAATATAGTTCAGAAAATGAAACAACAAAGAATTGAAAACGCTCGGTCTGTGCTAACCTCCCTTGTTTCATTTATGCCAGCAATACTCTAAACCATCATCAGCTGTATTCAGAAACGTTTTTTGGAGTGACTAGCGTTGTACTAAAGAGTGATTACCAATGTTAAAAGATTGTTAATCACTTGCTAGTACAGCGCTAGTCACTTAAAAAAAAAAGTTTCTGAACACGGCTGCACGCGTATTTTAAGTCAATTACTGAGTTCTTTTTAAAGGTGAGAAGTGATATATTAGCTGTTATAAAAGGCATACTATTAGGAATGAGGAACCAATAATTTCATGAAGGCCATGGAATCCAGTTGCTATAAAAAAAGTGGATCCGTATGCGGCGTTTGAAATTGTGAATGGTGCTTCGTAATACTCAAAGGCTTAAAGAGCTGTGAAGTAAAGGCCTAGGTAGATAGTAAGGGCAAGTGCTTGCGTGTTTTGTGTATAATTCGCTTCTATTAGGCTATGATGGGATCAGGTTATTGGCGTGCCTGTCTGGGATTAAAGGGTTGGATTCCTATCGGAGGTCATATTATGCCAATTTCTATGTCGGAGCTAAACTTCTATGGAAAAATGGGCCAAAGTAGGAAATGAAAAAAAAAATACTTCTGAAATAATAAATGAAATTATCCCTCATCGAACTCCTTATGATACTTGGGATGTGTGGAGTCCTTAAAAAGTTCCTTCTCGGGAGATGTATCGTCATCATTGAATTATAGTTAGTCTAATAACTAAAAGTCCTAGGAAAAATAAGTTTGGGTTGAACTGATGGAATCACTTAGTTAGGTCTGCTGTGGTACCTAAGGTTCCTAAAGAGTCTGTTAAAGGTCTTTGATCAACCAGGTGATATGGGTGATTTTGGGATGCTGACATAGGTAACTTCGCTTGAGTAGTGGGTTGTTAATACTGCAAATACATAAGATTTGATGATTGCTACTGAAGATTCTAGTATTAGCAGTAAGATTTCTCTAATTGTTATTAAGGAAAGAAGGAATAATGATAGGTTTGGGTCTGTGCTTCCTAGGAGGGTTAAAAGTAGATGTCCTGCTACTATATTTGCTATTAGTCTAACTGCTAAGGTACCGGGACGGATGATGTTTCTAGACATCTCAATATATACTATAAATCGTATTAGAGTGCATGGGGTTCCTACAGGTAGAAGATGGGCATATATGTGTTGTGTGTGATTGATTCATCCAGACAGTATGAAACTTAGTCATAAGGGCAGGACTAGAGTTAGTGTAAATGTTAGATGACTAGATCTTGTAAAAATATATGGGAAAAGGACAATAAAATTATTAAATATAATAAATGCAAATAAGACAATGAAAATAAATGTTGTTCCTTTATGAGTATTTTGAGGTCCTAGGATTGTTTTGAATTCTCTGGGAAGTGCTGTTGTTAGGTTATTTCATATAATTGTAGCTCGGGAGAGTAGTAATCAGAATGATATAGGAATGAGTATTAGACCTAGATAGTTGTTGACCATAACGAGTACTTTGTGCATACAGGGAAACATTGTACCTTGAGCTTCCAAAACCTTGTTGTGATTCAACACTGTTATTTATTTTTATCATAAACCACACAGGGGATAAACTAGTATTTCGTGTAAATCATCGTGTACCCTGTAATAACTTTTGCACAAGGATAGAAACCTTGCACGTGACTCAAATATCTCTGTGTCATTAAGCACACGGATTGAACTCATATAGGCAAGGATAAAACCACGATTCATGAGAATTAAAGGTGTTCTTTTAACGTGTTATTTTGTGGTAATTTCAATTACGTAACTGGTCACATGATAGTAATTTTTCAAATAGTTTTTATATACTGAATAATCACTTTGCACACATATTAAGAATCATAAGCGTTGTTTCGAATAAGGAAGAAGTGCTTGCATATGAGAATTAATATTACTTGTGTTACGTGAGAGTTAGTTCACGATATTATTTCCGTCATTTTGATGTGTTCAGTATCTATTGGTTCACATTATAATCTAGTAAAATGAATCCTGTATAAAAGTGACTTTGTATGAGGATTGTACTAAGTCAACATCATATAAATAAACAATTATAGTGATCCCTTACTCCACGTGTGACTGTCGTCATTCCAATACCAAGTTCCTTATTAGGAAATTGATAGGGTTGTAATGAAGATCGCTGTTGTTTCCATTAATTTCACTAGACTGCCTTCACCACAAATCGAGTGCTCCTATTGGCAACGCTTGTCAAAGGTTCTCACGTATCCGTTCCACGCTTGTCCCGACATAGTACCGAACCCCCAACGGTCATACAGTGAATAGGAAAATAAATACAATTGCGCATAAGGTTGGGGGAGAGTAGTTAATTTGAGTGCCGTGAAGAGTTACAATTCATCTAAAAACTTTAATACCAGCTGGAACTGTAATAATTATTGTGGCTGCAGTGAAATATGCTCGGGTATCTACGTCTATTCTGACTATAAATATATGATGAGCTAATACAATGAATCCGAGAAACCCAATTGCGTAGATTATACCTAACTAAGGCTCCGAATGTTTCTTTTTTGCCACTTTCTTGAGCGACGATGTGAGAAATTATACCAAACCCTGGTAAAATTTAAATTTATACTTCGGGGTGACCAACAAAATCAGAAGAAATGTTGCTATAGGATGGGGTCTCCCCATCCATCTGGATCGAAGAAGGAAGTATTGAGGTTTCGATCTGTTAAGAGTATTCTGATAGCTCCTGCTAGAACTCGTAGGAATAGTAGTAAGAGAATGGCTGTAAATATGACGGATCATACAAATAATGGGACCCGTTCTATTGTTATGCCGGGCATTCGTATATTGATTACAGTTGTAATTAAGTTTACGGCACCTAGGATTGAAGAAACTCCTCCCAAGTCTAAGGAGAAGATTTATAGATCTACTGGTCTTTCTGCGTGGATAACTGGGTTAAACAGAGGAGGATAGACAGTTCATCCTGTCTCTGCACCACTCTCTACAATTCTTCCAGTTAATAGTAGAGTTAGAGATGGAGGTGGAAGTTAAAATCTTATGTTATTGAGTCGTGGGAAGGCTATGTCTGGGGCTTAGTGGAACTAATCAATTTCCGAAGCCGACAATTATGATTGGTATAACTATAAAGAAGATTATAATGAAGGCATGGGCACTTACAATTGCGTTATAGATTTGGTAATCACCAATTAGGCTTCCAGGTCGGCCTAGTTGGGCTCGAATTAGAAGTCTGAGGGAGTTTTATTCCGGATCAGGCAGCAATAATTAAGTATGTTGTATCAATATCTTTATAGTTTGTGAAAAATAATCATTGTTGCAAATATTAGTCAAGGGTAAGAGTAATCAAGGATAAAGACAAAGTGAATGAATATTAGGTAGTGGATTGTAAATCTATGTATGGGGTTAATTTTGTTGAATTTTGAATTTATTTTAAGGCCTTTAGGCAAGTATGGCTCAGGCCGTATGGATGATGATGGGATGAATAAAGTGGGAGGAAACGGGATCACCAAGAGAAAACCCACGCACACGGTGTTTGTCCACCACAAAGCCCACATGGCATGAGCAGGGATCGATCCGATGAATCATAGCACCAGAGGTGAGCGCTCTACCAACTGAGCCACCGTGGCCCGCTCTTCTTGTTAGGATGCGGTATTATAGTCAAGGATTATGATGTCAGGTTGCAAATCTGGAAAAGTACAATGGTGTACTAAGACCTAAACATTTATTTTTTATATGGGACTTTGAAGGTCATTAGTTTATTTAACTTGCAGTCTTAAGTTGATGATTATAGGTGCTGTAATTGGTCCTGTTAAGGAAATAGAAATAATTGTAAATGAAAATGTTTCTTGCCATTTTGGGTCAGTAAATGTGTTTGCTCATGTTTGTGTTAGAATGAAAGCGGAGTATGCAATTCGTATACAGTAGTATAAGGTGACTATGGGTATTCTAATTATGATTAGAAGAGGAGTGATACATATTATTTGAGTAGTTTTCATAATGATATTTCATTTTCGTAAACATCCTAGGAATGGGTGGAGTCCTCCTAATGATAAAATCTGAGGGATATAGAGGCATATTCATTCGCCGTATATATAGGTAATGATACAGGCACAAAATCAAGACGTTTTATATCCCCAGTCCAAATACATCTTCTTATCAAAATGCTTAAGAAAATCTCAAGAAATTACAGCTGTACACGCCTGCACAAAGTCAATCTCAGCCATATCTGCCCAGAATGCACTACATTGCGGAAGTACTAACAGTGCTCGAAGAGGGGAATCGATTTGTCCAATATCGTTTTAGATAGAGATGAGTGGTTGTAACATTTCTTCAAATATGTCGTAGACGTCTACGCTTGTTATGACTATGCAGTCTGTTTTTCTATTTATATCTTAATTCATGCAAATAACGTTAACATTATTTAAAGGATGTGCAATTATCTGCAGTGGCACCAACTTTTGTAAAACATTCCGAAGGCTGAAAGACTTAAAATTCCAACAAAAAAATCATGATATTAATTCTGATTGTATTATAATGCGGTGATGAAAGCAAAACTAATATGAAGTAACACAATGAGTTTGAAATGTTCGCAATAGCAACAACTCAGAACTAGTGAATTTGAATTTATTTTATGGCCTTTAGGCATCTGAGGGTCAGGCCGGGATAGAGTGGGGTAGAAGACTGTGGAACGCCAGGGCCTATTTTAACCTTTACAAAACCATTTTAAAAGTTCCTCTATAAGACCAGTGGTATAATATCTGCGTGTTTATAGCATTAAGAATTACGTGAACTAAAAATCTTTCCCTTTAATTTCAGGTCGTTGCTGCCGTAACAACGTATCTTGTCATCCTGATCCAGTTTCAATCTTCGAGTAACCCCGGTCCACCACGATTTCTAAGGCCTCGTCACCCAGCAGAAGATAATACGACAGAATCAACGACAATGCCCTTCACCCCAAACTAACTTCTTGGTTTAACACTACCATCATTCGCTGTATGTGGTTAATTTTAAACTCACTCGCATTATACACCATTAATGTAAGGAATATTTTAGTGTTCTGAAATCTCTAAATTCCAAAAGGAGAACATTGTAGCAGACCTTTACAAGTTCTCAAGTTATAAACATTCAAAAAAAAGTAGTGCATTTTAGTTTCAAAATAAGAAGAAAGCATTTGGGAGAGGAAATTGAAGAAATCTGTCAGTGGTTTAGGTGACCTTTGAAATTCAGATACTTTCAGCTTCATTTGGACATCTTACATTACGTGCCCCTACAGTGATCGGTCGAAAAGCAGAGCTACAGCTGTATTAGTCTCACGAACAGAAGAGTGTACATCAGTGTGTGTTAATGCAAGAAATGTGTCTTCTTCAGTCAAACGCTGTTAAGCAATGCCTACCAATATTGTTCATATACAATTTTCGTGTAATACAATATAAAATAAAAAACAGAACCTGTAGGGAAGATATATATATATTACTTTTCAGTCACGCATAAACAAAATTATTTTTTACATTTTAGTATGAATTGTTTAACAAAAGTATGTCTTTAAAAATATTCCATGTTCGGATACTTTTTCTCAAGCTAATGTTTTGTGACGCAAATCCTAAAGAGTTCTGCAACCAGCCAAGCGCAACATCGTTGCAGGCTAGTATTTATTTTAGGATAAAGATGTTCATATTTCTTAAAAATAATATATTAAAATATGCTTTTAAAACATATAAATATATACAAATATATGAAAGTAACAATGGAATATTTTATTGTCACCCGACTTACGTCACTGTACAAAATTTCATCATTGTATGACGTCAAAAAATCCTGTAATAATAAATGCTAGCCTTCAACGATGCTGCGTTTGACTGGTTGCAGAACAGTTTAGGATTTGGCTAACAAAATATTAGCTTGAGAGTAAGTATCCGAACATGGAACTAACTCGAAAAAGAAGTTTAAAAAAATTTAAAGACATACTTTTCTTAAACAATTTGTACTAAAATGTAAAAAATAATTTTGTTCATGCATGAGTGAAAAGAAAAGCATGAGGTGCGCCAATTGAAGAATTTATAAAGTGACTATGTATGAGAGCGCGTTCTATGCTTTTCTTTTTTCTCATGCATAAACAATGTAGTAAATCATTTTATAGCTCGTTTCTTCAATTCATGGGCTCTTGAGATAAACCTGGCAGGTATCAGTCCTCTTAAAATCATGTTTACCCACCTCTTCCTCGTTATTCATAAAGATAACATGCTTTGTATTGTGACCAGCATCTCTGCTTATCTCCTTCTTATATCGCATATCGAAGAATGGATCGTTACGTGTTGCAATATCTATACAGAACCTTCATCCCCTTTTTAAATTTTCTTGTGTATTTTTTTTATTTTTTGGACAAGATTTGGTATTTGGCAACGCAGTTGTCAAAACCGAAGAAACTAGTTCTTTATCTTGGAAATATATTTGTTGAAATTCTCTTTTGTCCATATGAATAGATGAAACACCTCTGACATATGAGCAGAAAGTAAACAAAATACAGAGGAAGAGGGAGAAAAGTGGCTCATTTAACTTTAACAGTTTTAAACAACAACTGTAAGTACATGCAATAAAGTAAAAATTGAGGTGAAGTTTCTCTGAGTATTTAACTTCCAACTGGAAGCACAAGAATGGCGAACGAAACCTATATACAAATAATATTATTAAAAGTCTTAAACAGTACAAAATATTCTCTTTATCCATATAGTGGGGCAAAGCGAATCTCAGCAGAGACAAAATGGAGAACTTACATACAAAGTTTATGGATTAAACACAAAAGATAGCTTACGCTTTCAACTATAACTAAGAACGACTTTAACATAATTATTACTCAACTAGAAAATATATAAGTACAGTAGGTGGGTACATATTAAAAATGAACGTAAAAGCAAAGAAATTTCGCCATATAAGACGATCACTATTCGCTTTGCCCCGCAAAAAATTATTCATGCATTTTGCCCCAAGTTGCCATCTAGAACAAAAGACTGTCTATACCATACGTACGTCATAGCTGCAATTACTTTAAAGTATGAAACCAAAGCTAAAATAGCACATTATTCATTCATCTTACCTTCACAAAAAATAGCAAATACCTTGTTTTGTTCTTTTTGTTTTTGTTGTTTAAAGAAACGCTCATTAGTTTCTAGTCTTTTCTTTCCCACACAACTACACACAGGTATTCAATCTCGACGATATTATCTTCCTTCATTGGTGACGTCACGAGCTACAAGGAAGTTTTGCTGCCATCTCTTATTAAAAGGTTGTAAATTCCATTATTCACTTTGCCTCCCTTTCTCATACATGTTTTCGCACTGATCTTGCTCTTTTAAATCTTTTATTATGGACACTGATTGACACAATCCTTTGCAGTGTGTGAATTAAACTTTTTAGCCAGAGGGGGATGAAATATAAAGCACGAATTTCAACAGGCAACTTCGGATATATATATATATACGTATGATGGTTCTCGAAATCTGTAACAGGACCAGGCCATATCTCAGCTCCTAGTGCACAGAAATCTTTGAAACAAAGAATGTCAATACCAAAGTTCATGTGCGGAATCACGTGTTGATGCTTCTGAAATCAGGGGCGTCTCGGGAATACCCTACGGGGAGGAGGCAACTTCAAAATTTTAAAAAGCATCAGGGGTTGATTTTGCTCCCATTGAAACAAGCGCTAAATTTGAACAACTTTTAGAGGAAACACTTTTTCATTGCTCATAGCATTTGGCAGCTAGAACATAATTGATAGTCAAAATTAATATGGTGTAGGAGGTTTTCTGGGCCTTTTGGATGCTGTAACTCAAAGAAAATAGTAAATAAAGGTTCCAAACTAAAGTGAAATACTAAATGGGATATGCGGAATCAAACGGTTAAATCTTCGAAAACAGGGGCGTCCCGCGAATACTGTTGTGGAGGGAGAATTAAAAAAAAACAGTGGTTGATTTTACTTCCTTTGAAACAAACACGAAATTTTAAACAACTTTCAGATGAAACCTTTTTAAATATCGTCAGTTACCAGAGCTACTTGATAACTTAACTGTTGACCTACTAATTAACTCTTGTAGTTGCCAAACGTTACGAGATATTAAATTGTTCTGAAAATCAACCATTGTTTCTATTTAAAATTTTGAAGTTTCCCACCGTAGAGGTATTCTCGAGACGCCATGGTTTCAAAAGCATCACCACGTGATTCCGTACATGCACTTTGCTATTGACATTTTTTGTTTCAAAGATTTCTGTGCACTAGGAGCTGAGTTATGGCCCTGTTACAGATTTCGAGAACCACCCTGTATTTTCATGGAAGTGACAAGGATATATGAACTTATACAAGCAGCTAAGAAACCTATTTGGAAGCCATTTATTTTGCGATGTTTACGAAGTACATTCATTTGAATGATTTAGTAACCCCCTATTGGAAAAAGGGACTGTATGTCTTGGACTTCGTAAACATCACAAAAGAAATGGCTACCAAATAGGCTTCTTGACTGTTAGTAAAAGTGCACATACCCTTGTCACTTTCATGGAAATGGTTTCAACTTTTGCCAAATAAAGATGTTCCGATTTTCTATCTGATCTTGAACGAAACATTTTTTAGGGGGGAGAAATTTATCCCTGGCAGG
>JAGDQP010038168.1:713-18279 GCA_022664845.1 Lepisma saccharinum
TAGCTGCGGGTTGGTTTACAATTTTAATCTTCATTAATATATGTTCCAGTGTCTCTTAATATGTGAACAATTGCTTCTTCAGATGTATAGAGTGTGAGTTAATGTGTGTGGTCATTAATATCTAAGAGTAGAATGGGGTTCATCAAGAAGTCGAACGTCGATTTTGAAACACACTAATCTTAAAAATCTAGGAATATTCGGATACCTGAATGTTGACATCTCAAAATCCTTCTTCTTCTTCTATGACGCTACAGCCCAAGTCGGGCCCTGGTCTTCGCAAGAAATTGTCTCCATTCCTCCCTCTTCTTACTGGCGTCCATCCAATTTCGAATCCCCAATAATTTGTAAGAATCTTCTCTTACTCCGTCTTCCCATCTTTTCTTCGGTTTTCCTACTGGCCTTTTCTTATACATCCTGCCTGTTAGTGCTTTCTGTGTTATTCTATCTGCACTCATCCTGGCCACGTGTCCTGCCCATTGTAAACTTCTTAATTTGACGTATGTTACTAAATCTGGTTTCGCTCATACAATTCTGCATTGTATCTGATTCTCCACTGATTATTTTGTTTAATCGGTCCAAATATTATCCTAAGAATTTTCCGCTCGAAGGCGTCTCAAAATCCTTCATACTGAAATTTTGGTTGTGGAGGAGTAAGTGCTCGGCGGTAAATCGATTGTTTGAATTTCTTAATTAAATAAATATACATGAACTTTCGAGAAACATGTTACTCTTCAAAATTTTCAGATTCCAAAGAACAATGGATATTTGAGAACGCGAACATCGTACGATTCGGAATATGCAGAATTTGCACATTCCTGACTACTAATATTCACGAATAAACATTTTAACATTCCAGCTCTGGAATAACACATTAAAATATCGGAGTTGAGGAAAACTTTAATGGGAACTTTGGAAAGAAAAATGATGTTTGTAACGAAAAAATAGCAACAGACACGTTTTGAGATTTGAGTAGTATTACACCTAATTGTACATAATAATTAAATAATTCTGAAAACCTACCTACTATAATATTTTGATTTGACAATATATACAAATTATGGCATGAGAAGGAAAAGTATATGTGGTATTGATTTACTGTGTTTGCGAACGCTCAGAATACTGCTAATACATGAATGACGTACCAAATTATTGAACAAATTTTATTCGATAAACGCCTCCAAAGTTCCTTTGCTCTGATAACATTACTTTTGCGAATAGATTCCAAATCAATGGACCTATTTTGTGTGCAATTTTCTGTAAAAAATTACATTCTGTTTACGTTACAGAGAACTGTACTCAAAACGGTCTGCCCATTTCGGAGTTATTCGCAAACACAATTTTTATCAGTCCAGAAAATTTTTGCGCCATTTGTCTAATATAACTTGTTGCAGAAGCGTTATTACAACTGCTACACTGACATATTTGAAATTGATTTTAAGCTCTTCCATACGGTTGAAAACGACAACGGACTCTATAAATTTAGTTCTGGGTGAGGATAATACTTTAAAGAAAAAAAAATGAATATTGGTTTTGAAATCTACTGTTGCCTCAGAAGCTTTGAAACAGTCATATTTCATTTCCTATAGTTTCCATTTATAATCAAATATAATTCAATAGATTTGAAGAAACAACCAGTTGGTGACAATAAATTATGACAACGCGTATCCTTTAAAATCGTCTGGTAATATACGGAAACGCCCAAAGAAGCGTACGAAAGCGGATACCCTATTCAGTGCTTTTGAAGCATCATGGTAGGATGTTGTCTGTCTGGCTACACTGTATCTCGAATAAGATGATGAAGGGATTGCTTTCTTGCGCTGTATAAAATGAAGTTTCCTCACTGCCGCAAGTAAACCGCAAAAAACGTTGTCTGGAGATAATATAAACAAAGACTGTTCTGTATTTCTATACCCACAGAAGGCCATTTGAACTACCGCTTGCATCCATCTTTGGGTTGTTATTTTTGATTGATTTTTTTCTCTTGGTAGAGGGAGGCGGTTGCGTGGAATTTCATAAAGGAAGGAGCAGTTTGTTTCAAAGGAATGAGATTTAATTTAGGATATAAAGACGAATTACGGATTCAGCTATATTTCTTTCTAAAAGACTGGAATTTCATTAAGTCTCTTGCTCATTTTTTTATATTTATATTTTTCTGAGGAGGAACTAAAAGACAAGCGAAAGAAGACAAAGAGAAGCACCCATACAGTTACAATCTTGTTTGTTTTCCCCCCCTGCCACAGAATTCATATATTTTTTCTCCTTCTCCGTTACCTTCAGTTTTTAGATTTGCATACATTTTGATTTAGACGTAAGAGTGTACATGTTTCTTTCTGTGGGAATATGAACAAAAGAAAGCCATGATACACAAACATAATCAGAAATGTGTTTAAACTTACTGCAAATAATGTTTACATCTTCCGTTCCGTTATAGAGTTAATTTTCGTTATAAGGTAAAGACCCAAAATATGAGGATAGGCACCTAATGTGAGATCCTTACAGTTGTACCAGAAAGAGGCTAAATCACCAGGAAGTATTATGCTACATTGTTGAAACTCATATGAGTTTTTTTCGAAATTCGGTTTGGTCACGCTGACGCCATAAAGGAAACCCGAAATCAAGCTGTTGAAATATTTCTTGTTTTTTATCTGTTCAATTGTTCAAAATGGATAAGGTCATATCAATGAACTTGTGTCTTCTCTGTTATATAGTGGTGACTTCGTGTATTTTATTCCATAATGTGATCTTCTTTTCCTTTACTTTATAATAACAATAGCGTCGTTCGTTTTGTTTAAACCGTAAAGGTTCCTAATATGAGACCCATTGGAGAAAGTGCACGCGTTGTTATAACTGGGCTCGTGCTAACTATAGTGCACCGTGTGTCCGATGTGCAAAAAGGGGAAAAGCTTATTTAGATCTTAAAATAATATTTCCTATGATATAGATCGATATTTATGTGTACTGTAGGTTAATTTGTTTTATTAACCTTGGCAGTTTGACACAAAATAGACCAACTGTCATAAAAGAACGAAGCAATGCACATTGCCAGCATATTTAGTTTCACATGTTTAAAAATAGTTTTTAGATTTTAAAGGACGTTCGAAAGCAAATTATAATCAAGGATGAGTTTGTGATAACAAATTTTTGTACTGGAAATGTGACAGTGTCCAGAAACAGAGTGTGAAATTAATTTATTAGCTTGAAGTGATTTGTTCTTGTTTCTTTTTAAATCATATAAAAATATTTTGTACTTTTAGCACTCATTGTCAGTACAGTATGGAACTGTTGTTACAAATTGCACAAACATGTGGCTCTATTTTTCATGTGATATAAAAGTGAGAAGTTTGGTGAGCAAGACAGTGTTTTCATTGGCTTTAAATATATAAATTTAGGTTAATGGTAGAATTCGGTTGGAACGGCTGGCAGTAATGACCCATGTCTTCTTACAAGTTTCTTGTAAGTAACTTGGGAAAAAGAGTCAGAGTCTTATACTGGAGCCGCTTTCTAACATGATGTCAGCAACAGTTCTATTGATTCCGATCCCCCCCCCCCCATCTCTTTCTCTCTTTCTCAATCTCTAAATATAACAAATTTGCTAAAGATTCAGAGAAAAATAAAAGTGATTCATATGCATTTTACAGTATTCCTAAACAACAAAAAGCACTTTATATCATTTATTAGTCTTCTGCATTCGACACTTTGCATCCGGAACCCAGCACCACATCACCACATTTGTATTTTCCTCTGACTCTGTTGGATTCTTAATTCCCCATCACTCGTTAAAAAGAAAAAAAGAATACGGTCTACTCAGATTTCAGACAAACATGATGCAATAAGATCGTTCTTTGAAGACGGGACCTAAGAACTTTTCATGCTGTTTCAAGAAAACAGAAAATACATTCACAAGATATTCAAGAGGGGAAAGAAGCTATAAAAAATAATATATAAAAAAAAAGAAAGAGAATCTTATCACACAAGAAAAACTTTTTAAAACATCAAAACTCAGAAAAAGATCCCATATATCCGACAGATCGTTATGGTAAAAAAATAATAATGTAAACACTTATGAACTAGCGGTTCCTTCATCAGAAAATACATTTTTCTTTCTTCTCTCTGTTATCTTTCTTGTGAAAAAAAAATCTTTGACCTTCTCGAGCTGTTCATCTTCAGAAATAAGACAACAGACAATGTTCCTCTTTCACAGAAATCCCATGACCCTTTCGACAGCAAGTTTTCTTAACTATAAAAACGTTAACAGGATGTGTTTCTTATACCAAACTATTAATCTGTAAGATGAATGGATAGTCAGTCAAGTATCGTGGAGTAAAATATTACCATTATCAATCCTAAAGCAAAACCTTATACAGAAAACCACGTTGCTAAGAGAAAACGAATAGCGGGGAGATACGCTCCTTATCCATGTCTTTCTGCGTGTTTCTGACAAACTATTGAAATTCACCAATGGTTGCTTCTCGAGCGTAGCGTTAAACCTCATGAGGGTGAGGACAAAGTGAAGCCCTGAGGGTGAGTGAGAGCAAACTGAAATCCTGACGCAGAGATCGAAGACGACGTACGGGTAAGGGCTAACTGAAAACGTGAGGTTGAGAGAGAAGCACGGCGTGAGGGAAAGTAAATTAGGACAAAATATAGACATGAGGGTGAGGACGAAGTCAAGATGTGACGACAGTGGTGGTGAGGGAGATTTGACTAAAATTAACATTTATGGCTCCCGACATTCCTTCCCCTCTCTTGAGCATCCAGCAAATTTAAACTGTTGTGATTATATTTGTACATCGTGGTGCGTAAACGAATTGTACACACCAGTATGTGACGCGCTGAACCAGTCACAGGTACTATATTTATCTGTAGAGAGTGCTTATTTCTCTGTAGTTTATTTTACTGCTAATATATTATGTCAATTTTCAGTTCCTGTGTAAGGTATTTGACTAGTGAAATTCACCCCTCTTCGCACACAGATATGATAAAATTAAGGAATGATAAACAAGAGATGTCAACAGACAAGTCCCCGTCCCTCATCGCCGTTCATAATATTTAAAGCTGTTTTTATATGTCTAGACGAGGAAGGCGTTTCCCACAACTACAAAAGAAAGAGTGATTAACAATTAGTCGGGATTAAGAAGGAGGGAGAAGGACTGGTTGCTCTTAAAATTAACAGACTTGACAGAAACAAATGTTACAATATACGAGCAGTAATAAAGAAAATTTACTCTAATTTTTATTTCTTCCAATTTTACAATTTGGCAACAATGTAATACTAAACGGAGGATCTCCTCACTCAATGAAGAGAGAGGCTGACGTTCAATTCTAACCAACTTGTGTAGCGATGAAGCTCCGGATATCCTGCTCAACTCAGGGCAGAGTCCACGTGACGCCACCATCGCCCTTATGAGGATTTTGTAAAGGATGGGAGGAGGGATGAGACAGGTCAAATTCTGAAACCTGCTGCCTTTTTGGACAAGAACGAATGGGGAATGGATTTTTCTGTCTGGCGACCAAAATGCCAACACTCTTCCCTCTTCTTCGACCTTGTGACACCATTCGCGTTGGCTCAATGAGTCCTTTCCTTTCTGATCTTTTCAACTAGAAACTAGAAAGAGTAAAGATATTGGCTGAACGGTGCAGCTGCCTTCACACAGCATTCTCGAGAATAGTTTCGTCAACTTTTGCTATTTGCTGACTTCTTCAGTTCGGCTGCGATCGTTTTAAACAGTGTTATCAATTTAGCGATTTCATCGCTAAAACTAGTGGTTCTGAATACTCGACCAAAGATTCTCACATTTCTATAGGTATTTAGCTACCTTCTGTGCATGCTTTAGTGAGAAACACACCTCATTTTAGGTACTTTTAGATTGCTGTTTAGCTACTTCTAAGTTATTTTGTTGGCAACACTGTTTTTGAACATGTTTGATTTTTTTTGTCCCTTTCCTTTTCAGTTCCCCAAAAAATTCTTTTGAAATTGATAAAGATGACTATTGATGACAATTTCTCATTTCCCTCCTTGAATTTGAATTTAATTTAAAGACCTTTAGGCAACTTTGGCTCATGCCGACATTTCTATCCTATTTTGTGCGAAGAAAATTACAATAAACTTCTAATGACATTTAATGGTCACTTTTCCCTGTAGGCTCACGGTCAGCTTAATGTTCTAAATTTTCTGATTGTATACAGTGATTGTAAGCATGAACAAATTTTGTTAACACATCAATGCGAAGATATGTTTTACTCGAAGTAAAATATTTCAATTTTATGTAAATTCAAATTATTTACCTACATCGTTAGGTGTTGGTGAATAATTTAGGACGCGTGAAGAAGAGAGATAGAGGTGGGGAGGGGGGACAGAATCATTGCCTAAAATGCATAAAGAACGCTGAGATGTTTCTTGATTTACTGCTGTCTTAATCTCCATTTATCTTCAAGAGGATAGGTCTGAGAAAGTTGAAAACAATGAAGCATTCTACGGATCCACGATCTCTTGTGGATAAATAAAACGATCATCTTACTGAATAACCGACAGCGCGTATCTACTTCATGTATAATGCCTCACTTTGATGTCTAGTTCCATATATCATGATCCGTTTTATCACTTTGCTTTTCTCACTGGGCGAAGAACATTGATCACTTCTTTTAAAAGAAAAAAAAACGGATCCTTTCCTTACCCGCTTTGTTAAAGCTTCCCAAACACAGAGACAAGGAGCAAAGACAAGGGTTAAGCGTAGATAGATAAAGCCAATGCAGATGTGCAGAAAAGTCGCATTGTTGAGTCACAATGGGTCAGTGTTGGGAGGATTTGCTTCTGCTGTGGGAAAATCTTCTGAAGCGAAAAGGAAACCCCCCCCCTTCCTGAATAAGAAAAGGAACACAAATGGTGGGGGAGAAGAGAAAGAACAAAGAAACAAAATGAGCAGATTACTATTATTGTTCATGATGTGACAATAACAGCAACATCAGGACAAAATTCGAAAATTGATTTGGGAGGAGGTGTCACTTACTTCTTCCCCTACGATGTAATCCGAAACGAAACAAAAAAAAAAAAAAATGAGTTCACCTCAGTGCTTCTTAATACTGGATCTAAAAAGTATAATTCGATTATCATCATCCCCCGACAAGTCCTATATATGTATTAATTTGTTTCTACTAAATAAAAAAGAAAAGAAAATCCGTTAACAAGTGACTAACCTTTTTGATTATACTGAGCGCAACAGCTCAGAAAGTTTTAGATTGTAATCAATCATAGCGGAGGCAAAACTTACCTATTGTATAGTGTTACCAATTGATCATTTTAGAATTACACGGTTCCCCACCTTAACATTACTATTTAGTTTCATTAAAATCGATTTCAAAATGCAAAACTTGTAATATCGTTGGAAGTAAGAAACCAAAGCAACTGGAGTGTATGGTTACCACTTATTTAGGTTTACTACTGAGACTGGTGAAGAGACTATTTGAAATTCAGAGACATGTTTGGAGGCTCCTACTTCCCTTTATATTTGATTGAAATCACTTCACGAACACTAAAATTCTTAGAGGTAAGTAGTCTAACGAGAAAACAACACACGCTGGCCTGACCACCACTCTGATCTCTGCTTGAATTGAATAGAAATATGAACCTTAAATGATACATTTTTTTAATCTTGTAGCAGAAAAACAATAATAGGCAGACTTCCGATTTTACATGTCTAATTTTCCATGTTGTTTTATTACAAGAATGGTGACTTTAAAAAAAGAAGAAGAAGCAAATGGAGCAGTTTTTACGAGCATTGTACGAGACAGATTCAATATGGCATGTCTCAGGGCTCAAAACTACACCACGTGTAATATGTATAAAAAATGAAAAACAACAAATTAAACAAAATACTCTCATATATACACTGCAAATTACATGTTATGTGTGGATCCACCAACATTATCTTAATAATTTCTTTTGTTCATTCTTATTTAGACTAATAAAAGAAATGGAAGCATAAAATCTGTCTAAAAGACGACACTCAAAAAAGAGTGTTTGCTTCATACGAGCCAGGAGAAAAGACACCTGCGACAAGCAACATCTGGTGGCCAAATGCCAGCCAGTGTTTTTCTTTTTCTCTCTTTCGGTGGGGCTGGGGAGGTTGCCCTGTGTGTTGGCTAAAGAGAGCAAAATTGTTTTTATTTCACTGTAAACAAACCCTATTTTAAAGTTAAAAGTCTTTACAAGATCGTAAAATCCTCAACTGGATATTTTATTACTTGAATGTTTTAACATTACTATACAGCTGTGGTTCGTATTTTGGCAAATTCCTTTGATTTTACTTATCTTTTAACATCTGCTTTGGATTCTTTTCACTTCTGAAATGATTCCCAAGAATGAAATAGGGCTGTTTTACGGCTTGGAATTGTGAAAGAACAATGCACAGAAACTCATTTTAAAAAATGGATGTAATTAAAATAACTTAGGAACTCGTGTACACAGAAATATTGCAGTAATTTTGATTAAAGTACAACTACGAACTAAAGCATTCATCTTAAAGTCAACGCACTTGGTTCTAAAAATATCATGGCTTTGTTTGAAATGGAAACGAATACTGAACCCACCCCCAAGGCCTACAGTTTACGGCTTATCATTATTCTTAGGAAAATTTAGTTTATGATTTAACAATTATTGCATTTATTTATAGGCTAGACAGACAGCTGTTTCCTAAACCCGTCATGCCGGCCGGGTAGCCGTGCGGTATGAGTCGTCAGTCCAACGGATCGAAGGTCCTGGGTTCGAGTTCCGGCAGGGGCATGGGTGTGGATTTTAACTGGCTGTAAATGGGCGAATCGTGACGGGGCCGATGTCAAAATTTGCTAGGCTGGCCCATATAAAAGGAAGTTTGCCCAAGTTTACCTAAACCCGTCATATGGCAGGAGTAACGTCCCTCAGCAAAACTCTTCCGACACAAGGATGGGAAAGGTAGTGGGCAGGATCTTCGCTTATACCACCCCAGCATTCGCTTTGGCAGCAGAACGCGAACATGCTTGTCTCCCCACTCCCCAGTACCACATGACCACGGGGGTTGAATTTATATGACTTTAAACTTCACATCAGAGATTAAATGGTATGGTATCCTTGAGATTTTTGACGACTTCCACTAATGTCCCAGAATATTTTGGATCAAATGAAGACATTCGTAGGATATACTCTTTAGAATATTACACGGATATTCTAGGTTAGAAATTTAGGTCGTAGCATATTCTGAGAACATCCCAAATAATAATTGTCCTCGACATATTCGTAATACTTGGGATATGCCCAGGAATTAGGATACGCGTTCATTCCGGACATTCAGATATTCCTTGAATGTACCTACGCTATATAGAGTAAGATTCACTATTACACAGATATTGAGCATTCTACTCGAACTGCTATGTTTGTCATAAATTTGGGGATTTACTCTTTATCTCACTTTTATATTAATTAATCTTCGAAGACGACGGATGTTTTAAATAAGTACACACGTTTTGTAAAATACTGATGGATCAAACTGGGTATCAAGTGATAATCTCTCCGTGCTAGTAATCAGGCAGCTGTTTGTGAAAGTGTAGAAAAAGACTCCCTCCCGTACTGGCTCACGCCTCAATGATTATGGAAAAAAGATCGTCTTACAGATCACAATGCCGGGAAAGTTCAACCGTAAAAAAATTAAAAAAAAAAATCATCTTGTCATTTTTTTATACTGTGATTGAAACCTCACTGACAAGATTAGTAATCTATAATATCGACAGTAACAATAACATAGATTGGAATGAAGACAAATACGGCCCTTACAATTATACAAATGAGAGCAATTACGTGTATTTGTTTCAACTGCATATGTTTATTGGTAGTACGTACTATTTTAAAGTAATCTATGACACGTTTCTAATGAACGTAATCTATGAACTTTCTTTTTTAAATTTACATTTCCGAATTATACTGGCGCTGAAGCCTTTGAACGTACATACGAAATTCCGGGAAAAGGTTGTCTATATTCCAACAAAGAAGTTGTCTATATTCCCTGGAAACCGGTCAATATATAGTATACGAAGAAAAGAAACGCTAAAAGGTATAAAGAAATTGGTCGAATTTATTTTCGTAGAAGTGTTCCGCACTAATTGAATCCACGTGTGTTGGAGTATTAGTTTTCCACTTTCAAAGAATGAACCACAGTTTGTCTTCGTCTTTTGCCAACAGCAGACCAACCAAAGAAGCAAACAACTTGGAAGCTTCTTCCTTCATCCCTTCCCCAATGTTTCTTCTGGTGCTCCCTCGCCCCGCCAGTCCAGCAATCGCCAGGTGGCAGACGACGTAACGCGTGCAGTGAGGTGTGTACGGTTGCACAAGGGAGGAGATTGTGGTGGGTGTTCCACCGAGGATGGATGGAATAGATACGTGTACGTGGCCGTGAAAAGCACGTGCTCCAGATACCAAAGAAGGATGCTGAACTGGTCGCCAAGGAGAACCACCCGACTGACTGCAGACATTTTATACTTCCTCCAAGAACTTCATTATTATACCACGATCAATGTCTAACCTCTATCTGGGGAAACAATGGCAATGCTACTACTACAACCTCAGTGGTACTAGAAAGTGCATTTTGTAATTATGATACATTGCGAATACTGGGCAGTTGGACGACGAACAATTAGGCAAAATAATCTTCTCATGCCTGGACTATTAGGCGAACTTATTCTTTCATGCCACCGGCAATTAGGTGTAACTGTCGAAAAAAAAGATATATAAAAGTAAATGATTATATTTTACGGTGTTCGATAAAAGAAAGGTAGAGTTAAAGTTTGAATGGATAAAATGCAAGACAGAAATTGTGGCAGAGGTGGATTATCCAACTATACAAACGCTTTTATACGCAATACCCAACACCACGGAAAAGGCACTTTAGCTGGTGTTTACTTACAGGTTTCTGCCAATCTCCTCTTTTTATTTTAAACGTTCCCAATGAGCTTTTAAGAACGGGAACTAGTTTTTGTCAAAATGTGTTCCAAAGAACTCCGTTCAATGGACCCTATCGGATTTGAACCTGACCTATGGGCACAGACAGGCATAAACTTTTTCCTCAGTCGTGTGATCAAAGATCCGCTTAAAACTGTAGGTTCCATCCTAAGCCTTTGCAATTACCTCTATCCTCTTGAAAGAAATGGCAAAACACCTTTGACTCATCTGTACCGAGATATGCTCCCAGGCAGAACCGTAATTACGTACTGAATTCCATATTCTCAACTAAAGAAAAAAAACTTTATTTAGAAGATTATGTATTTTTGCGAATACTGCGAACAGTTGAAAGAATTTGGCGTTGCAACTTGTCAGAGGAGAGGATTTACCTTATGGCGGGGAATGCCAATGATACCACCCCACCTAGTGAGGGTGAATGTCATAAGTGTACTAGATATTGTTTTACAAAAAGACTTGTGTATTGCAATTGTTGAAAAATACTGGAAATTTTTCTTGGCCGTGACCGAGACTTGAACCCGGATCTTTCACATGGGGCTGGCTATTTAAAAATAGGCTTCTCCTCTCTCCTCAAATAAATATTATCTTTTTCGGTGACGAAGTGCATATTGTTAAATAAATTTCCACATCTGCATTATAGCAATAAGATTTTCTTTATCAAAAGTTCGTTTCTAAGAAATATGGAGTTCATTTCCCACATGAAATTCATCATCTTCCCACCAAAATTTATAAACTAAAATAATATAAAAAACAAAAACAAATCGTGGAACATAAAACTGCACGTTCAATTCGCATCCAACCAAACATCTTGCATTTCCTCCTCTCCACTCGCACCCCCGCTTGTTGATCCCTGTCGACCTTTCACCATAGCTGACGGCAAATTTCCCAAGCTTTCGAGTCTACACACACACACACACGTATATATATATATATATGTGTGTGTGTGTGTGTTTGTTCCTGTAAGCACGCACGTTCACTCTCTCTATTTCTCTTACATATTCCCGCCAACAACCATGTGAACGCAACATATACACACACACACAAAAAAAAAAATGGAATCCTTGGGAAAAACTAGCAGATGGGATCCTCACGGCTCTAATGTAGCAGTAGCATGTCTTTTTTATTCCTGTGTTCTTCTCACTGTCGTAGCAATCGTCAAGGGATGCTGGGATAGAGTTGAGAAACCTCAGGGGATGTACACTTGTCCTCATGATTCGTCTGTGGGTGCAGTCTCATCCACAGACAAGACACTCGTCCAGATACTACCCCCGACAAAACTCTACATCCATTGTATTCTCACTGTAGAGCCCGTACACACGACCCAATCCAGTTATGCCACAAAAAATTCCGGCTTTACATAGTTATGACATCTGGGATGATAAAAAGATACATACAGGAAAGGAACAGACTCTCTACCCTCTTTTTTTTCTGTATGAATCGCGCGCGAGCGTGTGTACTGCACTTCCAACCCAACACGACAGGTTCCATTCAAAGACTTGAATTGAAAGCCTCTTCCGAGTCTATAACTTATTAAATCAATTGTCCTTGTGCAACCTTCAAGAGGTACCACCACTGCACGACATGAAAACTTTATGTTTTTAGTATCTCACATCAGGGGGCAGAAAGCTCTGATGGAACTGGGTTATGATATCTCGTCCACTTAGAAAAAAAGACCACTTTTAATATGTAATCGTTAAATTACCATCTAAAAAGAGTCTGTCACCGATATCCATTGTATAATGTTCAATGTGTACACTCTCCACGTATTTCACGCAATAGCTATATAATAAATTGGCAATATTCAAAACATTCTACCCTCCAATACCCCGCTGTTTCCTTCCGCAACACTACTGACGTGTGATAATAAGCGAGAGAACTTGACACAAAGAACGCCCCAATTCAATGGGTGGTAACAACACCCTCCTTTTTTTCATTAATAATAAAAAGACCCTTTCATCCTATTTCTGAGCAGGGATGAACGCAACTAATACACATATGTGCCTAATACAGTGTAAATCTCCTAAGTAAGTAAGATTTTTTAAAAAATGGACTTATTTCACTGACAGAAATGTTTGTTCTGTACAAAGAGTGTACAGTCTTGAAATATGAAAAGGGAAATGCAGTTGGAACGCTACCAAAACACATCCTAAACCTCGTTTTCTAACTTATTTTGAAGTTTCAGGTTTATGTGGATTACCCATAAAACTACTTTTCGATGTTACACATTACTGAGCATCTGGAAGGTTATTTTCTAATATTTCGAACCTTCATTAACTGCTTCAAAGTTAAGTGGTATTTCACCCAACTGTTTTTTATGAGTATGCCACTAATACTTATAACTCTGATCACTAATATAATTCCTATCATAGTGTTAGTACATAAATAATTACTTTCCCAGTACAGGTACTCGTCGTAGGACGTTATCCCTCAGACTAGAGAGAGGCTACAGAAGGCGATCCAGCCCACAGATAAAAATAATAAATAGGTGCATTGTAATTTTTGTCTGGGTGTGATCAGTACACGAGGTAATTTTGTCTTCCTTTCTACATCAAAAGTTCTTGTTTTATTGAAACTGTTTCACCACAAATTAAAAAGCATTCCTGCATTAATTATATTCAACAGTACGACTACCCCCTTTCTCTTGTTTGTAGACAGGGTGTGGATATTCTCACCATTTTATTACATTCGACAACAAAGCAAAGGAAACAAAGGAGACGATGTTTTTTTTTTTATAAAAAAAAAAGCACAGAGGACGAAATACCACACGTAATAATGACACGCTTCGCTGAATGCCACAAGGAAAGGATTAAAATTAAAAGTCATAAAACATTCCACGAAAATATGTAAAATTTACAATTAAAAAAAATGTCCAAATGAAAAACGAAACTCCTCACATAATACTTTGGATGCGTTCAAAAGAAAAAAAAGTATTGTAATTTGTACACACACACACACGAATTACAACGCTTTAGGAAGCGTAATAATACTCGTATTAATGAGTAAATAAAACAAACACAAAAAAAAAAGAAAAAAAATCAGATGGAGAAAATAAATAATGGGACACTAAACGTAGAACAGCTAAATATAAAATAAACAAAAAAACTCAAAAGAAAATGAATCGGAAAACTATTAATGATGATTAAGTATAACACTTACCTTTACCACAGATTAAATTAGTTCTAGCTACTTCAGAGGAAGAGACAGCTAGGCTACATGTAATTTTTATCACGATTTAACTACGGTAATGCTTTAAGAAAGAAATGTTAACTTGACCATTAAAATCTAAAATCACGTTTCGAAACTCGATGCAGTTTCCTTAATTTTCATTCAGCTGCATTAAAACGATTGGTGAAGTCCCAAGCTCCAAGCCCCACTGCTCTCTAATTTCATCCATTGTTTCAAGAGCGCTCAGAAAGAAATGAAGTCTCAGTATGAAAAATATACCTTACATTGAGCATACACCATATTAGTTCACAAAGTGAAGCTTAATTCACAAAATGAAGCAAAAGTAAAGTTCACCCTAAAAATTTAAAGAATGGCTTCAACATGCGAAGAATAAGAACAACTCAGAATTCCTGCTTCAGCTGTATTTTACAGATCTTGTGCATCCGAATTGTCCGCACTTATATCTCTACTAAACTAATTTACGGATAGATTAAATAACTGAAAAAAATATATCTTAAATTCCATAGCAAAGATCCGGTAAGAAATTTTGATAACTTACGAACTTCACACACACTCTCTCACACAAAAAAATGCAACCTTTCCGGCAAAGAATTTGTGATAAATAAATCAAATATACCTGCGTTATTCAGTACAACAATCAAACGATTTCAACAATGAAGAAATTGAAAAAAATCACGGAAGAACTTTTCTCTCTGAAAGTTTGAACACTCTGGCTTTCAGTTTGTAGCAGCAGTATCCCAACATCGTTGTAATTTAACATGTGAAACACATGAAGAGCGTGCTACCGTTCGAAATAACCGGTTTACAATATCAGTAAGTACTCAAGACTTAGAGGAGTGTCATAATATAAAGAATTAGCGGTATTAAAAGTACGTTGCGAGCTAGTAGAAGCTAAAATGAAATAAAGATTCAACTAACTATGTTTCCTAACTACTCATACAGTAATAAAAATAAAGTCCTACATAAAAAAAAAGTGTTCGCGTAACGAACCTTCACGTACCTACTAACATCGTGTTTCCCGATATCTGTAACTGCTCCAATTGTGAAGTCCAAATCAAATCTGTATGAAATAAGAGAAAACAAATCAATATATCCGACAGTTCCAAAGTGCGGAACGCAAATACGTTGACGAAATATATTTCTATGGCTTCCAATTGGCCTTTTGTTTTCATATACCATTCACTCACAAATCACGAATTCACGATACCATTCTGCATAAACAAAAAAAAAAAAAAAATAGTTGAAATAACCAAAGTACTTCAAACCAATATAATTCACATAATAGATAGTAATACCATGTGTTATTCTGGTAATACATATTGATAAAGAATAGGAAAAATAACAAAGTTTACGCTAATTCTATACGCAAAAATTAGCTTAAAAAATAAATGTCCGAAAACTCTGCAATTTCGAGAGAGTTAAAAAATTGAAAAAGTCAAATGCATGTGAAAACTCACATTTCGTACTTAACAAGAATCAAAGGCAATAAAGTGTGAATAAGGGAAGATCTAATCACCTGTCATTCTTTTCGTTTTAGAGAAATGGAAATGCTAAACGAAAAACGTTTTGGTGGTTAGCAACACATTGCAGAAGAGATAGATAGCTCCTGACAATAAAAATATTTCTTAAGATTTGCCTGAGATAATATTAATCCAGATATTATTTACATTTTTTTTTATTAGAAGTAAGTTTATAATTTTAGAACTGTCAAAATATGACGTCTGCAAGTATGACAATTCCAAGTTTGAAGTCGAATTTTGTTTTGTTCTTGTCTTGAAGAACTGTATTTCATTCCAGTGAGATTATTTAAGACAATTTGCAGAATGCAGAAGTTGTAAGCTATCTATTTTGTTAAATCGTAATTTTGGACTAATATTCTAATTAGGTAAATTTATCGGAGAAAATAATACATTTTCGGAATCGTTGGACTGGCTTTTTCCTTATAATCTTCGTCTGCGAAATATATTTAATCCAGTTTCTTTCTACTTCTTATATAAAGTAATATTAGAGCTACTCAACCAAGATTTCTTTTCGGATAATTGAGCATCTATATATTACATTACATTCCCAATCTTTTCATATGCGCTGTACAGACTGGGATTACAATATTGGAGTAGGCTACTCATGTTAGAATTTTCGCAATATATTCAGCCATTCTCTATCCACTGCTGGATGAGGATCCCCCTTTTTCTTTTACAATGCTGCTTCTACAAATTGAAAACTAGGGAGTCTATGTTTTCAGAGAAGAAAGTTCATAACCATTTCAAGCGTTCTGTGCCGATTCTTTTTAAAATTTCATTTTTTGTTCGTTGAAAGAGCTTCATTGTTACAAATTTGGACATTTACTACAACAATCAAGCGATTTCAACAATTAACACAGGCAAAAGTAAAAAAAAAAGGCGAAAAAGAACTCTTGAAATAGTTATGATTTGTGAAATTTCTTTCTTCTCTGAAAGTTTAGATTATCTAGCCTTGAATCCAAAGGAGCAGCACTGCGATTTCGTGCAACGAAAAATACATGAGAGGCATACGGAGATAGTGCTTCCATCTATGAATAGAGCTAGAGATCGTTCGCTCGTTGCTTCCTGTCTCACTATGCAAACCACCTAGTAGCAATGTTGTTTGGGTGGCATATGTTGAAGGATATGATTGCTAAAATTGTCTACAATAATATCTGAAGTAATACTGATCTTAGTTTTTTACTTCCCACTAGCGTAGGGGCTTGGCGACCTCATCGCAGGCCTACGCGCCGCAACGTGATGCATCATCACATAGCCCGAGCAGCAGACCATCGCTGCTCGTATACGGCATAGGGAATTGGCGACCCCATCGTCCAGCTGGCTTTTGCTAGCTGCAATCAGCCCTCGCAGCTAAACACCTACGCTGCTTGAAAGGAGGACCAGCACAGAGGAGTTCCATTCACATTCACCTCATTTTCATCCACAGATGATCATCATTTCATCTCCTCTTTTGCTGTGAGGTGCGCCTCCGCGCAATGACCACGGATGTGACAGGATGTACTTGCATTGACGATGGCCCCTGGGCTCAGGGGAAAGGGGGCGGAACCATTGGATAGCGCCTAGTTCTTAACAGCAGATTCTTGGATGGTCTAGCTTGTTGAGACTGGGAAGTGCGCCATTGGGGAGCTCTTCGGACCTTTGGTCTCGCCAACACTCGGGGGAGTGGGTGTCCCAAGTATCCATCAGTCGGGAGTACAAGTGATTTCGACGCCAAGTCATTGGACTTCGCCTCGATTTCCAGCTTGCTGACAAGGGTGATGAGGGTAGTACCCGGCAGCCTCGTTGGCTCCTCAGAACGAAGACGGAGAAGTGTGGGCATTTACGGCTTTCATTCATCATGGCTCCACCACATCCTAATAAGTCGCCTTCGCAGAAAGAA
>JAGDQP010038169.1:0-18279 GCA_022664845.1 Lepisma saccharinum
CAAGGTAGATGGACATACTGTCAGCTAGACACCTAAATGCATTCAGAAACACCTCTAGAGAACCGTTATATTACAGCGCGAGTTCTGACTTACTCCCAGCAAACTTTAAGTGAAGTAACTGAAGGGGAATCCTTCTACTGTAGAACCGCCAGGTACTCTACCACTTGTTCCGATTAGAAGCGAATCATGACGAACGTGTGGTTATCATTCAACGCAGTAATGTACAAATTCAGTCAAATTTAGCTACTGTGTAGGCCCACTGACGATATGAAACAGTAACATTCTAGAATATTCTCCAGAATGCTCAACTTGGCAGGAACTGCACTCAACATATAGCTATAACTGCGAAACAGTAGTCGCTGCTGAGGAAGCTAAATGTGAGACGGATACACCACTTCTATTTCCTAACAAAGCCAGACAATAACACAACAATGCCACCTAAACAATCAGTTGCTGCCATCATGCTTTTCGCTGTTGCTCTTTAAAACATTCACCCCTTTCCAAGATTACATATTTTTCAGCGCGATACCTTTCGTACCAACCTCTGCTCAACGTATAGAGAGAACGCATATTCATTCAATTTTGAAACAATAGCGTTACAATCACTGCTTCTTTGTCACGACTATGGCTCTTACTTCCATATTTGACAATACCGCACCTTCACATAACACGAATCTCTGTTTGAAGCTCCTCTTTTTGAAGAAAAAGCAGACACTTTCATTGGCAAAAAATTCGTCTGATCAGTTAGAATAATTCTTTGACAAAATAGCACTAAATTTTCCAAGTGTATCAATGGTGGAGTTGGTATGATATTTTCACCGCATATATTACATCGTCTGTACAATACTCCTCCACAAAATATTTCGAAGCATTTACTCATTTTATTGTATTATTAAAACCTAGGCTACGTCACTTTGGCGAACATCCATACCAGACCTGTTCATGACATTCCCTTTTAACATTTCCCAATATATCTAATACTGTTCGTAACAAAGTAATAATGGTTGATGTTATTCTTCATACTCGATCAATAATAAAAAAAAAACAAGTCCTAAACTTCATAACAAACAAAACTAAGATTAAGATACAACTTACGAAAACCTCTAGATCTAAAAGCCAAACTAAGCAAGACATAGTTTTTGTTTAGAACAATCTGGTCCAATGTATCACAGTAGAAGTTCTATACCAACTCAACAGTGAGTATTTCCCGGCCAAGGTACCAATTCAGCACCATCACACTCGTGAACTACCAGAATCGATCATCTGAGAAACGATTTTAATTTTTTTAGAAGGTTAATTGACAAGTCTCTACCTCTCTGAACAGCAGTAAAATGTGCTTAAATTTAGTAATGAAACTAAACTACAAAACAGACTCGATAAAATAGGCACTTGAATACAAGTTGCTTGCGATAAATACATAACATAAATTCGAAACATATTATCATACACAAACATACTATAATTCATGGGATAATGAAACAAATGAACCTGTAATTAAATCTGTTGTAAATGCTTTTAGGGTACAACACATTTAATACTGGCGTACATACACAATTTATAAAAAAAACTAGTAAACAATATGTATTTTACGATTCACGTGAAAAAAAAAGTGTATGTACACTTAGATTCGTAATCTTGACCCAACCATATCACGTAAGTCAGCAGAGCAACACGGTACAGGACAACAGCAGTTACGTCAGGGGTGGAGTCAAAACCCTAATAAAAGCGATGTCCACTTGCATGCTAGCTCCTCTTATATTCAACAACTACAAAGAAGAAACCGTCCAACATGAAGCCACGTTGTCTCCATAAAATAGTTTTTAGTGCGTCAAAATAAGTAATATTTGAGTTTGTAAAGGTACATCTATCTCTTGTGTTATACATACGCGCCGTGACCGGCGCATGGATAATGTGGAGATAGCGCTACACATAATCTCGACCTACGGTACGAAGTGATGTACCTTTCCAAGCTGTCTGGGAGTACCAAGGACACTCTGGTACTCAATTTGATAGAAGCCTGAGTGCACCTCAGAGCACCAGGCATGAGAACACTACGAGAAAAGTCTCCAGTGCCCCGATCGGGATTTGAACCCGTGTCGTACAAGTAATAATTACAAGTGGAAGCTGCAACGAACAATAGCACAGTAGCACACCATAAAGATTTGCAACTAATAAGAAAACATACTATGTATACTTTTTCACTATTACTCAAATATGAAGCACTCTTACTCAATAGATTGAATAATGCACATTCTCAGTTATTATCTTGATAATTGTCACTGTCTTTTTCACCATCACTTTTCTAACTTGAGTGTGTTCTCATGAGTAGCAGTCATTTTGGTTTATACGTTCATGCATTTGTCAATAGGTCACACTTACAATACGTTGTGCACGACAAATTACCTCATTTCCAACTTACAAAAATTTTGATTACAACACCTACACCCACAAGCAATTAGTTCCATCACTTCAGGCAGGACCACAGTTACCACTCCAGAATGTGGATGACCAATATCATGTTCTACTTTTCTGTTAAGAGTAGTTAAAAAGTGTGGAGATGCCCTTATGCTTTTAAATTGATGAATGAAATTGAAGACAAATACACAGTAATGGGTAGTGGGTGGAAGGCGTTGTCTGTCCGGTATGTTCTTCATGGCGCAATCTTAAAGTTCGCCATCTTGATTCTCGCTTGATTTTATTCAATGGGAAAGGGGTCGTGTAATATGTCATCCTGGGCTATAATTTTATAGGAAATACGTTTCTGAAGTCAGTTTTGCTGTAAATCCATTATTGTAGGAGATAATGGCATGTGACACTAAAAATGGTACAGTCTAAAATTACGCCATTTTGTTTTGAAATAACGAAGGAAATAATACCGAAATCAATACAAATTTTTCCTGGGTATAGTGCCCTATCGCTATGAATTTGTATTGGTTTTGGTTTCATTTTCTTTGTTATTTGAAAACGAAATGGCTAATGCTTCAGGCTATTGCACCATTACTAGTGTCACGTGGCCCCTTATCTCTCACAATAATTCATTTACGGAAAAACTGACTTCACAAACGTATTTTCTGTAAAATTCTAGCCAGAATAACATTTACATGACCAATTTCCCATGTAAGAAAATCAATCGAGATTCAAGATGGCGGCCATGAAGAACATACTCCCCAAGAAGAAGCACCTTCTACCCAGTACCCCCACTCTTCACACACAAGAATCTGACTTTTATATCATTTCCGAAACCAATCATTGCGCTCTAGTGGCCAAAAATTGTACATGCGCACATACTTTGACATTGTTATAACGACGGAAGAAACAGGGGTCCTAGAAGGACTTCTAGCCATTCGAAGACACTTTCATGCTACTTTCATTCTAGTATTATTTATGATATTATGGATGATGACAAAGTTTTGTTTTGTAATACTCACACTGTGAGCCAGGACCCAATTCAGTACAATTTCTACTATTATTATTTCTCATATAGTTGTAAGAGTCTTTGTAGTTTAATAGCTCACGATAGACATTTCAACATTTAGATTGGTTCTTTCATTTGGAGCACTATGAGGGCTTACTTTACTACTTCTGGTGTGTTTGATGGCTCACTTGTTTAAAATGGACCAGCGTTTGTTGAGATATGAGCACTTTGCGCAATTACTGCACTCTACCGTAGATCAGAGTAACATCAAATCCCGTTGGTATTATACGACACAAATTGGTGTTCATTCTACTGTGTGTGTCTATGTTGTGTCGTGTTCATGACAAACTGAACCACGCCACCGACCATCATAAGGTACTCTTGTTGATAGTGTATCAGTTTAAGAATTCGAGTTACGAATTATTAGTTAATAAGTAAATATAAAGATCAAAAAAGTTTTGGGGATCAATACATGATTGAAGTACAATAATGTACTTTTCAACAGTGTGAAGCAAACAGCAAGTTAACACAAAAAGGATATTTCTGAATTTCTTATTTGAAAAGTAAATCCTAAAAGTATTATTCTAAGTTGAAATGTGCTTACTTTTTCCTTTTGTAGAAGAAAATGAAATACTACTGTAAACATTCTATTGTAAAAATGGAGTACACAAAATGTAGTCATAACATATAGCATTTCATTAATGAGTGCAAGAAACATTAAACTTTACAAAAAATTGAATATTTTCATAACGTTTATGAGTATTAAAGAATCTTTAAGCGTCATTGTTCACCTGTGAGTCACTTTTATTTATCCGAAAATAAATAGGATTGAAGTATGTAAGTAAAATTGTTTTATGTAACGTTTAAGAAATCTTTTTATGACTGTTGAAAAAAAAAACATGGCTACTTTATATTTGGTAGTTATACATGTACGAGCATCAGTTTGTCACACTTTTAATATGACGCACTGCAAACGTCAGTGCATGTATACGAAACTAGAAATTAAGAATATATACAGCACAGTGCCATGTAAATAGGGAATTGTCCCTCAGAACATTCTACGAATATCTGAATGTATGTGATGAGCGCTTATTCTGAGAACATTCTTCAGAATATTCAACGAATATTCTACGAATATCTATAACATCGTTTTTCCTTTAGGGATATTGTTAAAATATTCTACAGATTTTCCATAATTGAAACATAGAATATCTTTTTACTCAGGGAGGCATATGTTATGGATATTCTTGTGTGTTCTTACATATTCTGGGATATTTTACGTGTTTGAAAAATCTAAATAGGATATTTCTAACAAGGGACGGTCACGATATGTTGTCGCTGAGTTGCGAATCAAACATAGTGCATCTGATAGAGATTGGAGAATACCAAAATTTAAGGTCCGATGGATAAGGGGCAGCGGAAATAGAGGGTAGGGGGGGCCTAAAATTCACAGAAGTTAAAAGTGTGATTTCAGAATAACAGAAGCTACTTTCGGGAAGTGATTCCAGATATCGAAGGAAGTAAAAAAAGTTCCTATGAATATGGGTAAAATTCCGCTTCATTTTGGAGAAACAGTGTTTCAAACTTTGAGCCCAAAGTTGACGCCTGGCAATGGGAAAAAAAATGAATAATTCTCCATACGTCAAAAATGATTCATTAAATGAGAATTCCGTTTACGGAAATTTATTTCTAGCAACATGGTGGACATCAGGAGTGAAAACACGCTGTCACCGGTTTATCAGTGTTGCTAACCAGGTATAACATTTACATTTTTCTAATAGCACTATGTCCTGTTATTGGAGATTTGACATCTTCTAATGATGATATGGAACGCACTTAAAACATACACCACAGTGTTGCAAACTATTGATGAGGCAGAAAGATTCTGGCGATCTTATACAAAGTACGGGTCAGTTCATTTGAAATCATCCAGCTTGGTTGTACTACCTCTTAAACAATATTTTAATACTTATATTCAATATATAAGAATAGTTCAAAACTCGCATTCTTTTATTTCTATGCCCATCGATTAATTAATGGCCGCCATCTGTTTATATGTTTATCAAACCTTTGTCTTTGGTAATATGTATACCAAATCGCGCACGAGTATTATTTATCCCGGATTTGCAAATATGGAACTGTTCAACTTCAAACATAAAGGTTCAAATTTCTGCCGTAGTTTCTTCTTACAAAAGTACACAGCGTGTGGAAATCTTATATTTTTTTCTGATCTGACACCAGAGATATTGGGCCTCTAAAGCTCGCACGAGCTTTATTAATCCACAATTTTCAAATCAATAATCCGTTCAAAACACAAATATCAAAGTTGAAATTTATACCGTATGTTCTCGTTATATAAGTGTATAGCATGTGAAAAACATAGATTTTTATATTTTATCCCAACACAGATACGGGGGATAAAATACGCATAAAATACGAAGTTTTGGCTTTTCAAAAATTCGTAAAAAAATTAGGAACCTCATATCAGCCTTCATATTTTGTATACGTTCAATATATGTTGATGTTTGATGGGACACATAAAAATCAACGTTGGCATTCAGTCCCTTCGGTGCGAAAAACATCCTTCAAACATGAATTGATTCTGTTTTGACAATCACATTTTGATACGATTTTGACCACCTTAGTTGCGTTTCAGGTTTTTCGTTCAGAGAACTAAAATTATCAAGCAACCTTTAAAGGAAGATCTTTTTAATGTCCTATGCTAAAGCAGTACCGAAATACTACATTTTTTTTTAAACGGCTGCAAAACTGGGGGCCGTTAATTAATAGATTGGGATAGAAATAAAAGAATACCCGTTTTGAACTATTTTTATATAAGAAATATAAATATTATAAAATAATTTCCTTGAAAGAGGTCGAACAACCAAGCTGGATGATTTCAGATGAACTGATCCGTACTTTATATATAAGATCGCCAGAAAATTACTGCCTCATCCATAGTTTGCAACACTGTGGTGTATGTTTTAAGTGCGTTCCATATCATCATTAGAAGATGTCAAATCTCCAATAACAGGACATAGTGCTATTAGAAAAATGTAAATGTTATACCTGGTTAGCAACACTGATAAACCGGTGACAGCGTGTTTTCACTCCTGATGTCCACCATGTTGCTAGAAATAAATTTCCGTAAACGGAATTCTCATTTAATGAATCATTTTTGACGTATGGAGAATTATTCATTTTTTTTCCCATTGCCAGGCGTCAACTTTGGGCTCAAAGTTTGAAACACTGTTTCTCCAAAATGAAGCGGAATTTTACCCATATTCATAGGAACTTTTTTTACTTCCTTCGATATCTGGAATCACTTCCCGAAAGTAGCTTCTGTTATTCTGAAATCACACTTTTAACTTCTGTGAATTTTAGGCCCCCCCTACCCTCTATTTCCGCTGCCCCTTATCCATCGGACCTTAAATTTTGGTATTCTCCAATCTCTATCAGATGCACTATGTTTGATTCGCAACTCAGCGACAACATATCGTGACCGTCCCTTGTTAGAAATATCCTATTTAGATTTTTCAAACACGTAAAATATCCCAGAATATGTAAGAACACACAAGAATATCCATAACATATGCCTCCCTGAGTAAAAAGATATTCTATGTTTCAATTATGGAAAATCTGTAGAATATTTTAACAATATCCCTAAAGGAAAAACGATGTTATAGATATTCGTAGAATATTCGTTGAATATTCTGAAGAATGTTCTCAGAATAAGCGCTCATCACATACATTCAGATATTCGTAGAATGTTCTGAGGGACAATTCCCTATTTACATGGCACTGTGCTGTATATATTCTTAATTTCTAGTTTCGTATACATGCACTGACGTTTGCAGTGCGTCATATTAAAAGTGTGACAAACTGATGCTCGTACATGTATAACTACCAAATATAAAGTAGCCATGTTTTTTTTTTCAACAGTCATAAAAAGATTTCTTAAACGTTACATAAAACAATTTCACTTACATATTTCAATCCTATTTCTTTTCGGATAAACAAAAGCATGACTCACAGGTAAACAATGACGCTTAAAGATTCTTTAATATTCATAAACGTTATGAAAATATTCCATTTTTTTGTAAAGTTTAATGTTTCTTGCACTCATTAATGAAATGTTATATGTTATGACTACATTTTGTGTACTCCATTTTTACAATAGAATGTTTACAGTAGTATTTCATTTTCTTCTACAAAAGGAAAAAGTAAGCACATTTCAACTTAGAATAATACTTTTAGGATTTACTTTTCAAATAAGAAATTCAGAAACGTATCCTTTTTGTGTTAACTTGCTGTTTGCTTCACACTGTTGAAAAGTACATTATTGTACTTCAATCATGTATTGATCCCCAAAACTTTTTTGACCTTTATATTTACTTATTAACTAATAATTCGTAACTCGAATTCTTAAACTGATACACTATCAACAAGAGTACCTTATGATGGTCGGTGGCGTGGTTCAGTTTGTAATAAACACGACACAACATAGACACACACAGTAGAATGAACACCAATTTGTGTCGTATAATACCAACGGGATTTGATGTTACTCTGATCTACGGTAGAGCGCAGTAATTGCGCAAAGTGCTCATATCTCAACAAACGCTGGTACATTTTAAACAAGTGAGCCATCAAACACACCAGAAGTAGTAAAGTAAGCCCTCATAGTGCTCCAAATGAAAGAACCAATCTAAATGTTGAAATGTCTATCGTGAGCTGCTAAACTACAGAGACTCTTTCAACTATATGAGAAATAATGATAGTAGAAATTGTACTGAATTGAGTCCTGGCTTAGAGTGTGAGTATTACAAAACAAAACTTTGTCATCATCCATAATATCATAAATAATACTAGCATCAAAGTATCCTCGAATGGCTAGAAGTCCTCCTAGGACCCCTGTTTTCTTCCGTCGTTATAACAGTGTCAAAGTATGTGCACATGTACAATTTTTGGCCACTAGAGCGCAATGATTGGTTTCGGAAATATCGTTGATCTAAAAGTCAGATTATTGTCTGTGAAGAGTGGGGGTACTGGGTAGAAGGTGCTTCTTGTTGGGGAGTATGTTCTTCATGGCCGTCATCTTGAATCTCGATTGATTTTCTTAAATTGTAAAATTGGTCATGTAAATGTCATTCTGACTAGAATTTTACAGGAAATACGTTTGTGAAGTCAGTTTTTTTCATAAATGAATTACTGTGAGATACAGGATGCACGTGACATTAGTAATGGTGCAATAGCCTGAAGCATTAGCCATTTCGTTTTCAAATAACAAAGAAAATGAAACCCAAACCAATACAAATTCATAGCGATAGGGCACTATACCCAGGAAAAAATTGTATTGATTTGGGTATTATTTCCTTCATTATTTCAAAACAAAATGGCGTAATTTTAGGCTGTACCATTTTTAGTATCACATGTCCTTATCTCCTACAATAATGGATTTACGGCAAAACTGACTTCAGAAACGTATTTCCTATAAAATTATAGCCCAGGATGACATATTACACGACCCCTTTCCCATTGAATAAAATCAAGCGAGAATCAAGATGGCGAACTTTAAGATTGCGCCATGAAAAACATACCGGACAGACAGCGCCTTCCACCCACTACCCATTACTGTGTATTTGTCTTCAATTTCTTTCATCAATTTAAAAGCATAAGGGCATCTCCACACTTCTTGACTACTCTTCACAGAAAAGTAGAACATGATATTGGTCATCCACATCCTGGAGTGGTAACTGTGATCCTGCCTGAAGTGATGGAACTAATTGGCTGTGGGTGTAGGTGTTGTAATCAATTTTTTTTTAAAATTGGAAATAATGTAATTTGTCGTGCACAACGTATTGTAAGTGTGAACCTATTGACAAATGCATCAACGTATAAACCAAAATGACTGCTGCTCGTGAGAACACAATAAGTTAGATGGTGAAAAAGACAGTGACAATTATCAAGATAATAACTGAGAATGTGATTTATTCAATCTATTGAGTAAGAGTGCTTCTTCATATTGAGTAATAGTGAAAAAGTATACATAGTATGTTTGCTTATTTGCTATGAATCTTTATGGTGTGCTGCTCTCTGTTCGTTGCAGCTTCCATTTGTAATTATTACTTGTACGACGCGGGTTCAAATCCCGATCGAGGCACTGGAGACTTTTCTCGTAGTGTTCTCATGCCTGGTGCTCTGAGGTGCACTCAGCCTTCTATCAAATTGAGTACCAGTGTCCTTGGCACTCCCAGACAGCTTGGAAAGGTATATCACTTCGTACCGTAGGTCGAGATTATGTGTAGCGCTACCTCCACATTACTCATGCGCCGGTCATGGCGCGTACGTATCACACAAGAGATAGATGTACCTTTACAAACTCAAATATTACTTATTGCACACTAAAAACTATTTTATGGAGACAACGTGGCTTCATGTTGGACGGTTTCTTCTTTGTAGTTGTTGAATATAAGAGGAGCGAGCGTGCAAGTGAACATCCCCTTTATTAGGGCTTTGACGCCACCCCTGACGTAACGTCAATGATACCAACTGCTGTTGTCCTCTACCGTGCTGCTCTGCTGGCTTGGGACAAGATTACGAATCTAAGTGTACATACACTTTTTTCACGTGAATCGTAAAATACATATTGTTTATTAGTTTTTATAAATTGTGTATGTACACCAGTATTAAATATGTTGTACCCTAAAAGCATTTACAACAGATTTAATTACAGGTTCATTTGTTTCATTATCCCATGAATTATAGTATGTTTGTGTATGATAATATGTTTCGAATTTATGTCATGTATTTATCGCAAGCAACTTGTATTGAAGTGGCTATTGTATCGAGTCTGTTTCGTGGTTCAGTTTCATTAGTAGGTTCAGGCACATTTTCCTGCTGTTCAGAGAGGTAGATTTGATAGACTTGTCAATTAACCTTCTCAAAAATTAAAATCCTTTGTCAGATGATCGATTCTGGTAGTTCACGAGTGTGATGGTGCTGAATTGGTAGTACCTTGACCGGGAAATTTCCACTGTTGAGTTGGTCTAGGACTTCTACTGTGATACATTGGACCAGATTGTTCTAAACAATAACTATGTTTTGCTTAGTTTGGCTTTTACATCTAGTGGTTTTCGTAAGTTGTATCTTAATCTTAGTTTTGTTTGATATGAAGTTGAGGACTTGGTTTTGTTAATTATTGAACGAATATGAAGAATAACATAAACCATTATTGCTTTGTTGCGAACAGTATTAGATATATTGGGAAATGTTAAAAGGGAATGTCATGAACAGGTCTAACATGGATGCTTGCCAAAGTGACGTAGCCTAGGCTTTAATAATTCAATAAAATGAGTAGATGCTTCAAAATATTTTGTGGAGGAGTATTGTACAGACGATGTAATATATGCGGTGAAACTATCATAGTAAATCCACCAGTGATACACTTGGAAAATTTAGTGCTATTTTGTCGAAGAATTGTGCTAACTGATCAGACGAATTTTTTGCCAATGAAAGCGTCAGCTTTTTCTTCAAAAAGAGGAGCTTCAAACAGAGATTCGTGTTATGTGAAGGTGCGGTATTGTCAAATATGGAAGTAAGAGCCATAGTCGTGACAAAGAAGCAGTGATTGTAACGCTATTGTTTTCAAAATTGAATGAATATGCGTTCTCTCTATACGTTGAGCAGAGGTTGGTACGAAAGGTATCGCGATGAAAAATATGTAATCTTGGAAAGGGGTGAATGTTTTAAAGAGCTACAGCGCAAAGCATGATGGCAGCAACTGGTTGTTTAGGTGGCATTGTTGTGTTATTGTCTGGCTTTGTTAGAAAATAGAAGTGGTTTATCCGTCTCACATTTAGTTTCCTCAGCAGCGACTACTGTTTCGCAGTTATGTTGAGTGCGGTTCCTGCGAAGTTGAGCATTCTGGAGAATATTCTAGAATGTTACTGTTTCATATTGTCAGTGGGCCTACACAGTAGCTAAATTTGACTGGATTTGTACACTGCTGCGTTGAATGATAACCACACGTTCGTCATGATTCGCTTCTAATCGGAACAAGTGGTAGTGTACTTGGCGGTTCTACAGTAGAAGGATTCCCCTTCAGTTAGTTCACTTAAAGTTTGCTGGGAGTAAGTCAGAACTCGCCCCGTAGTATAACGGTTCTCTAGAGGTGTTTCTGAATGCATTTATGTGTGTAGTTGACAGTATGTCCATCTACCTTGAGTATCTTTGCTATTTCATTGTCTTAATATATAGATTGAAATCGCCGCATAAGTACTGAGAGTGGTATTTATTTTGACTCTATTAACTGTCTCTGACTTTATAAGTAAGCTTGGTACGTGAATGTTTTCGTTCGGTTGTTAAAACAAGAAACGTTCCGTTTATATAATCATTCAATTTCGTGTGAAATGCTATCTTGCGCTAGATATTGTTTAAGAAATTGCTTCACAGAGTAGAATTTTTGGTCTAACTTTGATGGTAAATAACAAAATAAATTATATTTACTTGGTACGGTATTATCTAATAGTACAGATCATGGTCTGATTTTCTAGACCTGTCAGACTTGTCCATGATTTTGTTGCCATTGGACGTTACGCCCGACTTTCTGACTTCTTAGAGCAAGCAGAGAAACACGGTGCAATACTGCTTTGATCCTTGAGAGTCCATATAAAATTTTAAGTGAACACATCAGCGTAAGTATGAAAAGCTATATAAATTGTTCTTCAGGATGAAAGAGTTCATTTACCCTCTTCAAAGATTGTAATGCCATTAAACAACCACACGGAATGAGAAATTGACAAAAGTAATTTTTGCGAACGTACCAACAATAAAAGTTGTATGTTGTTAGTTCCACTGTGACGAGTACAGATGTATAAAGAAACAGACGTATTTGACTTAATTCGGAAGTAGTATAAAACAACATTGCTACACTAGATAAGTGTTAACATAGATAAGTATTACTTGATTTCAAGTAAAAACCTAATCCAACTTTGACCTAATTACATTAAAACTTAAGATATTAAAACATACTCAATAAATTTGTGATTGGACGTTTAAAAGCGAGCAATAGTTTAAGACATTTTGTTAATTCTTAGTTATTCTCCACACATCCGAACAACACCAGCGCATGATCGCCAGTGCCATCTACTAAGCTTCTTGCATTGAAAATAGAAATATATTTTTAATCAATTTTTGAATCTATTTAGACAGCTTTTCCGTGTTTCACTGATTCCTTTAGCAACAATAAATATAGATTCAATGATTCTTTATCTCCGATAACAATGTTCACGCGTCTTTTCTCTCTCGTGAGTCAAGTGGTGAAGGTCACTGCCAACAAATCGGGAATAGAAAAGCAACCAAAGCCGACGAAATTGGTGCCGTACGCGCTACAAAATCGAAAACATTCTCAACTTTGAACTCGATCGATCTTGATGGAACTAATTCATATTTCCGAATTCGAATTTCATTTAATAGCTTTTAGGCAAGTATAGCTCAGGCGGGGAGAGGAAGACGACCAGGACTTAGTTTTGAATGTACCATCCCAGCATTAGCCTCGTGTGATTAAGGAATGTCTTTAAGTAAACATTAGTCAATATGTTCCTCAGTAAACCTCAGTCAGGATGCTATCCAATCCAGGACTTCTTGAGTACGAAACCAACACTCTACCACTGAGCTATTTCGGATAACATGTTATTAAAAAAAATGAATTATACGATTTTTTAAAGATAGGAAATAACAATCCACTTACTTCCATTTACTGGTCGAATAGCTTGTATATCACAGTGTGGAAGAATGTGTCAAATAATTAGAAGTTTCAGCGTATTAATGTAGGGATTTCAAGCTCGACACTAGTTTACGTATTATTATTTTAATTGTATTAATATTTCATGTACTTGCACTTAAAAATGTATTTAAGAGTGCGTAGCATAATATTTTTTAAAAAAACTTGCTATACTAATATATTTTTCTTAATGCGTTATATATATTTTGCACAATTGAAGCCTTTTAGTTCTGTGTATCATACACTATGTGATCAAAAGTATCCGGATACTCACCTGAAAATGAAGTACAAGTTTCCGCCACCCTTCATAGAAAACACTGGGAGTCGGCGTTGTCCCACCCTCAGCCTTCATGACAGCCCACACTCTCGCAGGCATACTTTCAATCAGGTGGCGAAAGGTTTCCTGGGAAATGGCAGCCCATTCTTCGAGGAGCTCCTAAATGACAAGAGGTATCAATGTGGGTTGGTGTGGTCTAGCACGAAGTCGGCGTTTCAAAACGTCCCAGAGATGTTCTTTCGGATTCAAATCAGGACTCTGCGCAGGCCAATCAATTAGTGGGACCTTGCTGTCACCAAATCATTCCAAATAATCCCTGTAATATGGATGCGTGGTCGGTCCTGTTAAAAGACACAATGATCATTCCAGAACTGATCTTTGATGGTAGGTAGCAGAAAAGTCTTCCAAATGTCAACGTAAAATTGTACCATGATATCCATGTAAAACAACAATGTAGCCAAGTTCCTTTCAGGAGAAACATTACCACACTCCAACCTTAAGACCACCAAATTTCACAGTCGGCACTATAGAGATGTCGTTCATCAGGCATTTGCCACACCCATACCCTACCACCGGATCGCCACATTGTATACCGTGATTCATCACTCCACTTAACGGGTTTCTATTTTCTAAGGTCCAGTTTTAACGCTCCTTACCACACGCGAGGCGGCGTTTTGCATTGGTATGTGTTATGTGTGGCTTATGGGTACCTGATCAAGTGATCAGACATGGAAACTAAGTTCCGTACCTCACGCCGAACAGTCATGGTACCTCCAGTAGATCCTGATACAGTTTTGAATTCCTGTGTGATGGTGGTGGTGGATGATTGACGATTACGCTGTACTACCCTCTTTAACATTTGGCGGTCTCTGAAGATAAACAGGATAGATCGGCCTGCACGCTGTTTTAGTTGTACACGTCCCTTCAGGTTTCCATTTCCCTATAACATCGGAAACAGTAGACCTGGGGATGTTCAGGAGGGCAAACATCTCACGCACAGACTTCTTACATAAGTAGTACCCAATCACCTGACCACGTTGAAAGTCCGTGAGTTTCTCAGACTGCTGCCTCGCGCTGTCTGCTTGATTACTGAGATCACTGACCATGTGTTCCGCGAGGTAGATGAGAATATTGTGTCACCCTCTACGTTAAACGCACTTTTCGCGGGCTGTCCGGATGCTTTTGATTACATAGTGTATAATTCTGGAGGAGTTTATTCTCCCGTCAATGTGTGAATATTGGCACTTCTAATATTTCCTTGCGGCGATTGTTGCAAAATGGGAATTACTAGTCATTGTTAGAATTCACTTTGGCAAGTGTAAGCTACTGCCCTTCTATTTGTATTTTGTTCTCTCTACGTAATATACAAAGTAAATTGTTTTTTTTTTTAAAAAAAACTTAGAATGGTTTTCGAAAAAGGTGAATTTTGTATTTACACTATTACTAAATTCAAATATCATAGCAGTTATAGTAACCATGAAAGATAAAAATAGTCATTAATTAAATTCATAAAGGAGCCTCCGAGGCACACCGTGCATTTATATAAATCCGATCACTCATGCATTGCGTATTTTAGAATATGATTTACTCGATTTAAGGACAAACGCAAAGTTAACTTTACGTAGACGTATGCTACTTGAATTACTGCAGAAACGAAAGTAAATTTGAATTGGTTACATTAAGACAAGGTATTCCAACAGATTCAACGAATAAGTGATCGGATACTTAAAGTGAGTAACAATTCAGGACATTACTATTAGTTCATAGACCTCTTCTTTATATTCACATGAACACACTAACATGTGGTCACCAGTGTCATCTCTTGAGCTCCTAAGTAATTAGCAGCTAATCAAAACGTCAATACATATATAATATTTATTCTATACATGGTTAACACAATTTCTGAATCTACTAAGGGTTCAATCAGTATCGGTACGTATTTTCGATAACACCTTTTAAGGCTAGTGTAAAAAACAAGTAACGTAACGCACATAACACAATTATAGATACAATATATTAGAACATGTCGATTCACATGATTCCTTTCATGTATTGGACGGAAAGTAAAGGAACTTAAAGGTTGCTCTTTATATTCTATTCTGTGATGAGCTAGAAAGACTGACCGATTACCGAAGTATAATTCGAAAATTGTGTTGAGTGATTTCAATGCAAAGGTAGGGAGGGAAGAAAAATTATAGGCCTACTATAGGCAAATACAGCCTCCACGAAAAGACCAACAACAATGGAGAAAGACTGATAACTTTCGCGATTTTGAGAAACCTACTGGGAAAGAGCACGTATTAGGTCGTACAGAGGATCGGAAGATAGACATCGACCATCAATTAGTGATCACAAAAGTAAGGGAAAAGTTATGCGTTCCGAATACAGAAAAAAAGGGGTCAAAACAAGTTAAATTAGAAGTTAAACGATTAAATAATCCGAGCATAAAAACAAATTATCAACTCGAACTCTCAAATAGGTTCGAAATCTTAGCTGACTCGAGTAATAATAAAGATTATATTAATAATTAAGTTGATGTAAATAAGATGTGGGACGCAATTCGTGGTACAGTTAAGGGCGCAGCAAATGAATGTGCAGAACTTCATGAGGAACGAAAACAAGCAAGGCAACGATGACTAAGTAATAAAAGCGAAGTAAATACCAACTACTACAGTAAAGAGAGACAAGACGCCACATGTGGATATACAAGAAAAAAGAAAGAATATCTGACGCAGAAGATACAGGAGATAGAAGAAAATGACAAGACAAATAACACACGAGATCTATACAAAGGGATAAACTCGTTAAGAAAAGGTTACCAGCCGAGGTTAGGGGTGATTAGAAATGAACGTGGAGATCTTCAGGCGGATCTGACTAAAATTATCGATGTGTGGAAAAGTTATTTCGAAAAACTTCTTAATGTACACAACGGGGAACAAACAGAGGAATTTGAAATTCATACCGCAGAACCGTGGATTCACGAACCTAGCGAGGTCGAGATCGAAATGTCGGTAAAGAAACTGAAAAGTTTCAAATCACCAGGAATAGACAATATTCCAGCCGAATTAATTAAAGCGAGAGGAACGGCACTAATCAAGGAACTACATAAATTGATAAGTGCGAGAAAGGAGGAGTTTCCAAAGGAATGGAATACCTCAGTAATTGCTCCGATTTATGAAAAAGGCGATAAAGTGGACTGTAATAATTACCGCGGAATCTCGTTACTTCCAACCTGTTACAAGGTATTAAGTAATATTCTGTTAACACGCCTAAGTGTATACGTAGATGAAATAATTGGAGATCACCAATGTGGATTTAGAAGAAATAGATCCACGTTAGACCAGATTTTCGCCTAGAGACAAATATTGGAGCAGAAAAGGGTATACAGTGGGACTGTTCACCATTTTATTTAAGGAAAGCATATGATTCTGTTAAAAGGGAAAAGCTATACAGTATCCTGAAACGATTTCGAATTAAAAAAACTCGTTCAACTAGTGAAGATGTATCTCAGCGACCCCATAAGAAGCGTACGGATAGGAAATCATACATCAGATAGTTTCAACATTCGCAACGGATTGAAACAAGGCGATGCCTTGTCACCACTACTGTTTATCTTTGCGTTAGAATATGCGATTTTAAAAATTAAAGGGGACAAATAGGGACTATCATTGAATGGTTTGAATCAACTGTTCGTGTACGCGGATGATGTATATTTAATAGGGAACGATATAGATACACTACAAAGCAACGCCGATGTCTTAGTTGAAGCGTGCGATGAGATAGGTCTACAAGTAAACATAGATAAAACAAAATACATGATAACAAGCCGAAACACAGGGAATGAAGGAATTAAAATATAAGAATTAGGGATGAAGTCATAGAGAAAGTAAACAAATTTAAATACTTGGGAGCATACGTAACAAGCAAAAATTGAGGTCATGGAAGAAATAAAAAAGTCACTTAATATCGGGCAACGCATGTTTCTATTCAGTCAAAAAACTTCTAGCCTGGCGATTAATATAAAGGAAATTGAAATTGAAAATATACAGAACTGTTATTCTGCCGGTAATACTTTACGGTTGCAAAAATTGGAGTACGACCCTAGCAGATGAACATAAATTACGTGTGTTTCAAAATAAGGTTTTGAGAAAGATATACGTGCCGAAACGGGACGAGATTACTGGAGGAAACTGATAATGAAGAACTTCACGGACTGTACGACTTTCATCCGATGTTGTAACAATAATGAAATCACGACGACTAAGGTGGGCAGGCCATGTAACTCAGATGGGGGAAAACCGAAGATTATATTATATCCTGGTTGGAAAGTGGGATGGAGAGAGACTGTTGGAAAGACCGATATGTCTTTGGAAGGACAATATGCGTTTGTAATGAACTGGCTTGATCTTGCCCAGGATAGAATCCAATGGCGAACGTGTGTTCCTGCGGCGATGAACTTGCGAGTTACGTAAGCCATAGAGTTAGTTAATTGGGTCTAGTCATGAATGTTGCTTTAACAGTGGATAGGTGGCACTACTAATCTATAAAGTGTTTCGTCTACGATCAGTTAATTTGTGTTGATTATTTTGTAATTTAAACATTTGTGCAATGTAATCTTTGGTTTAGTACCTTGAAGCTGAGTAGCTGGCAGCTCACAAGAATACTTAAATTCCGTGAAAGGATAATTACCTGAAAGATTTTGCTTAGAACAAAGAATAATTTGTTGTTGATAAAGAAGAGATTTATCAGCTTTACTAAAATTGATTTTGTAATTACGTTTATTATCACACTTTGTTTGCAGCT
>JAGDQP010038170.1:317-11018 GCA_022664845.1 Lepisma saccharinum
TAAATTAAGTTAATAACAATCAAGTTCAACTTATAAACTGTAAAAAATAGATAAAACTAAAAAGACTGAAAAAAATACTTCTGAAAGTAGACATATTTATAGTATGAATGGATGCGCACTTCCCCTTCTTTGTGCTATATCTCGTAAACGGTTAATCATACGAGAGAAATGCATATTACGAAACTTGTAGAGCATTTAATGCTCTACAAGTTTTGTAATAGCTTCTAACGACTTGCGACGCATAGGAAGCGAGATATTTGCAAAAAAACAGCTTTTCGTGACCTTAGGAAGCAAGATCGTGACCTTTGACCTTTGATATCTTGACTAGCCAACGCGATATCATATGATACTTTTCAACCCATTTTTAGAATATCAAAGCAAAGGTGTATGCAAAATTTCAGCTTGTTCAGTTTCATTCCGAGGTTTAGCCTTGATTTCGTCTTATTTGCTTGGGGTATGGAGGGCAGCCGGCTTCTCTACCATTTGCTGATAACAACAGCGTCATAAACATTCCGAAAAGAAATTTCGTCGGCATTGCTATTTTCTCAATACAGATGGCAAAAGCGAGAGGTGGTCATTTTTCTTCCTCGTCCGGTCATACCTTCCCACTTGAATTCTTAGGTACTTTAATGACCCTAAAGAGAGAAAGGAAGATAAGAATATTAAAAAAAAGAAGCGACAGTGTTTGGTTTGGAAACCACAGAAGACTACAAAAAGTCTTCTCCAGATGTTTGGGTTTAGACGTGAAAAGGACTACTTATTCTGGTTTCAAGGATATGTTTGTATGAAAAATTCATTTTCTATAGGTACAAACGAAAATCTCTCTCTTTCCGAGGGCTGTTGCATCGAAACTGTTGATTCTACGAAGAAAATGCATAGAACCTTAATTGTGGAAAATTTTGCGCTTTTCCTTTTTGATAATACCCACTTTTGGGCTATAATGCAAGGGAGCCAAGATAATTTTTAAAAATACAGCTTTCGGTGCCATTTTTCCAAGATGGCGGCGTCGGTGGATACCTGACGTTGTTGCAAATTTAGTATGTTTTTTGGGGGGTCATCTTAACGAGCAATTTTAGCAAGCTTTTAAAACTACTATACTTTATGCAATGAACACTCACTTTTCGCTAACCATTTCATGCTTCTGGAGGGGGACAAGGTTAGGAACAATGGGTACCTTGATGTTGGTATCATCATTCTTCCGGTGAAACTGAGGAAAATCCTGTATAATTGTTGTCATAATGACCTGAAACAGAGGACTCTAACCTCCTCATACACAGTGCTGATGCGCAGTTCTCGACTGTATGTACTATATTTATTAGCAACTAAAACTGCTCCACTTGGAATAAATTTTGAAATTGGCTTTTATCTGTACAACGCGATATCTACACAAAATATTTAGCTATCTTTGCATTCATTTCCTCTGTTTTGGTTCCCTATATAGTCCAAACTATCTATTTAAAGATTGTATTTCACATCCAGGATTAAAAAAATATCCAACTTTGTGAATTGATGCACGTCATGGTACGTATCTCTGTAATTCAAACGTTGGAAAGAACCATTATCAATGAACGTGGTTGAGTCTAGGAAAATTTCTTCCAATATATTTACGTGGCTAACACGTAACTGAATAATTTTCATGTTACCTTATTGCCACTCTCGCGATTCCACGTGCTTAATCTTGAGGTTCCCTGACTCTTTGTACAAACTAACATAAACTTCTTGCCTTAAAGATGTCGATACTTAAAAGATTCCTAACTTCACTACTCCTTTCTCACTCGGTTGGCCTTCAGTATTATTGAACATCAATGTACATATATATATATGTGTGTGTGTGTGTGTGTGTGTGTATGTGTGTGTGTGTGTCTTTATTCATCCCTATATCCTTTCCTTCCTTCTTTGTCTTTCCTTTTCCGAGAATTTGAGATATTTTTTTTCTTGTAAAGAAGAGTTTGCTTCATGTTCTCCCTATGCTGTTACACTTTCCTTTTCCTCTCTTGTAGGAGCATGCTTCTAACATTTAACAAGATTTTACACTTAAAAGCTTTTGGGAGTTAACTTGAAATCATTATTCTCCATTTTCTCATCAATATATCTCGCGATTCAATTATTTCAACTTCTGTAGGATGGGGAGGGCAAAGAAGCTGGCTGAGCAGGAAAAAAAAGTCTTGAGAAATAAAAAAGGAGTATTACATATTTCTTATTAATTTTTCTCCTATCAGAAAACTGGAAAAAATGAAGTTGAAATGCTGCCGTTTTTCCTTCTCCATTATTTACTAATTATGTTCTTACTCTCCCTGTTTCCATATTCCTGAGAAACCGTGTTTAGTTCAAGTAAAAAGTTTTTTTTTAATAATTTTTGTTTTCAATATATTATGTTCTAACGTAATACAGAGACTTTGGAACTAGCAAATACAATAACAGAAGTTATACATATACATCCACTTTTTTTGCATATTCCTATTAAATTAAATAAAAGGATTGATTAACTGAATTATTAAAACAAAATTTTCAGTTTCTAGAAACTGTATCCACTCATAGAGCTATATGATAGGTCTTAAGACCTGAGAATATAAACATTCAGGTAATTAGATTTAATAGAGATAATATTCATGTAGTATCTATGCACGAAATGCCAATGGGTTGCAGCATTTATATTGAAAAATATTTATAGCAATAGCCAGTACTGAAAACCCGCTACATTACAATTTAGTAGAGAGCATTTCTTTACTCGAGAGTAATTTTCACAGATTTCAGTTCCATTCTCCTTAAATTAAGTAGCTATCAATAACATCATCCTATAAACAATTTACGTGATATGTTCCCTCGTATACCGTATTGCTCCATTCAAACATTCCTGTGTTATTTTTAATCAAAATAGCACAGTAGTTAATGTGTAACATCCACGGGATTTTAAACATTTTCGTAGCCTTAACCATTGGACCTAGTAGGCTGAGGTTGTTGAAGAACGATGTTAGAAGAGTTATAGAGTTATAGAACGATGTTATAGAGCTAATGGATAGAAATTACACTTGCTTTGTGGAAGTATATTATTGAGACCCTGCTTATTTGTAGATGAAGAAATATTGAACAGGGTTTTACATAAAATATGAAAGTTTGGAGGACCCATCTTCACTACTTCACTGTTTGTATTATACTGATATTTTTCTTTAATCAGACATAGCATGTGTTTACTAACGTGCCATTGACTTGAGAATATTGTACGTTTTGTTATCCAATGGGAAAACAAGTATTTAAAGGTCATGTGCTTTGGTCTCCCGAAAAGAAAAAAAATACAGGAAATTTCTTATTTTCAGAAAGACTTGTTTTTCGAAAATATGTGTCCGTTGGTAAGAGACACCAATAAACATACCCTTGTATTTTATTGTGTAGAGAAATCCGATTTGCTGTTATATTGTGTTAACGGAACGCAAGTGAGTGAGTCCACATATTAAAGAATATACAGGTATACCCTTTTGTGAGATTCCGATTACCGCCTGGATATTTTATTGCAAGCAACTGCTTGTGAGAAGTGACAGAACAGGAATATGTTTGATAAACAGAACAATAAAGTTATAGAAAGTTGAAAAAGTAACTAGCTGTTTTGATGTAATGGCATCCACAAAATAAAGTCACTATAGTCGGTTCTTTGTATTTATATTGTGCGAACATAAAAACACATTTTTAAGAATTACGTGCTCATTGATATATAAGCAACAAAGATGAGTTTAAGAATATAGGATGGCATTATTGTGTATGTTTCACAACCCTAATTCTGTCTCTTTCTTTCAAAGTATTTTGTTTGTTACTTCTGCACCAGAACATTGTAAGCAACCAAGCATTAGGAACAAGGGGTGTATTACAGACCCAAGCATTTTAGGTCAAAGAAGAAGGAATTAGGGGTGAAGGCGAACAGAAGATTGGTGAAAGCTGAATTCAGAAGGAAAGTTTTTATGGCCGATTCATTAATTATGTGTGAGAGTATATCGAATTGTGAGTCAGCGACCACGGAATTTTATTGTGAACTGGTTTTGTAAATGTTTTTGAATTTAAAATTTGTTGAAACAAGTTTTAGAACATTCATGAAAGATTTAACTGCATAATGTTGAGTACGCTATCGATGGTTCGAGATTCTTTTCTTTAGTTTGCTGAAGCACGCCATAGAGAATTCTAGATTCTATACATATTCGAAATTGATTTTGTCGCTTTAGTGTTTGCCTACCTTCATTTAGAAAACGAGCGAACGAGTTGTTATTGCTGTGAATTTTACAGTTGATATTTTCTGCAAGTTAAATCTAGTGCTACATTATAAGAGGAAAAAAGTAAGTAGTTTAATTATTTTCAAATCGTTTTATTTTTTAATAGAAACTGATATTCATACTTTATCTTGTATGCTCTCACCACGATTATAAATAAAAATGGTCATTTATACCCCAGCTGGGTTTTGAATCTGGGATCGCTTCTCTCATTTTGATAATTGAACCTTTTTGTCCATACTAAAATATTTGTAATTGAATCTCCTCTCTTAAGATTTTTGATTGAATTTACTTATGGGCTGTAGGACTGACGTTAAAATAGGGTAAGAGAGAAAATATTGGAATGGGTCTTCGTGGAATCCGTGATTAATGATACGCAGTTATAATAAAACATACGTATTGCTATATAGCCAAAGTTGTGGTAATTTTTTTTCTTGATGTCGGGAATCGAACCCAGGACTGTGTAGTTTGAGAGGCAAAGGACAAGTAGAAGGAGATAATAAATAAAAATACAATTCCTGTACACTTGTGCATTTCCTTCCTGAATTGTGTGCTGATCAGTGACTAGAATCATGTTCGCACCATGGCTAAATACTATGTTGATGCTTGCGAAATTATAAAGAATGATGTTGATGATAAGTGTTCTGCCGAAAGACAGGTTTTTACCTGAACCATTCAGACCTAGGTGAATAGATGGTGATTTAGCATTGCTTTTCGTTGCTTGAAGATGACGTTTTTAGAGGGAGACATTCAGTTTAACGTGTGCATTTGTGTTCTTTGCGCTGCTAGGAATTAAATACTTTTATGTGAACTGGGGATGTGGTGGTAGAAATAACATATATTTTTACTTATGACATCCCTTACCTTGCAAAGCCGACCAGGAAATATAAAGCAGATTTTGGTATTCAATTTGATTGTAAAAGCTTAATTGGAATAGTCACAAATGAAGAACCTTAGGAAATGTTATTATATTTAACAGGTAAAAAGTATCTGTCCCGTTTGGGGAATTATGTGTTTCTAGAATTATTAAAAGCCGATTTGAATGTTGACTTAATTTAAATGATTTTAAGGAACTTATACTTAAGTCGTATGCATTTTAAAAACCTTTAAGCAACTTATACTCTGGCCCTATGGATGAGCTGGTGTAATGAAGGAAGTGGAAGGTATTGCTTGGCAATTTATAACATACACACGGTATTTGTGCACCACAAAGCTTGCATGGCATGAACCCAAGTAGGAGAGATGAGCGCTGAGCCATTGTGACCCATTTTTGAAGTAAAGAATATATTTTGTTTGAAATGTTTCGTTGAATATACACTTTTAGATAGATTTCATAAAAAATGTGGTTCTTGTACACCTCTGGTTTACTTGTCATGTTGAAATATTTTAGTTAATTCATGCTCTTTTGTGTAAAAGAAAAAACATAATCTTAAAAACCTTAAAGAAACTCTGAACTAGAGAGAAATATTAAGAAGTAAAAAACAAAGCGTATTCATTATATTCCTTATACCTTTGAAAGTGTTAATATAACTTTAACTGATATTGATACAGGCAGAAATATAAAGAAGAGAATAAAACGTAATTTCCCTACATTCCATTAGCCTCTGATAGCGATTGAAAGTCTTTGAATGTACTTGATTTATTTTAAAACATTTGTCAGCACTCAAGTTTGTGTATATTTCTATATTTACGTAGTGCTACCGTTTTGTGAGAACAATTTAATTATTTAAGTCCTTTAAGCAACTTTTACTTAGACCGGACTGAAGGTCTCACATCCATCATGTTCAGAAATATTTGTTGACAATTTCCTGATATATTACTTGCCAATTATCATGCATGCGATGCTTTACATATATTTAATAGAAATTTCGTCGAGTTCCATTGGAAGTAGGTGGGTTAGAAAATTGGCAGGCGTGACCCTCAAGAAAATTTAGAGTAATAGTATCTTGATGGATCAGAACATTGAACGAAATCCTCAGCTGAAAGTTGATTTCATATACTTCATTTTGTAGGTGCAGTTAATTTTATAGTTAAAGTTTGAATTGAAAATTTTCAATCCGCAGCTAGCATTACTACTCTGCACATTCAACTTGATACCTTACTGCAAATCGGTTAAAAAATTATATACAGAAACGTAACTTTCCTACACTATTTTTATAGAAATTGTAAGAAAAATCTAAAATTACAAATATCTATTTCCCAGGTAAGATTTGAACCCGGGACCTTGAAGTTGCTAGCTTACCAGTCTTCGCTGAAGAGTTTAACATAAAAACCTAAGTTTTGTTTACTTTATTTTCTATGGATATTGTAGATAAAATCCAAAATTAAAAATACATATTCCAGATGGGATTCGAACCCGCAACTTTTGAATGTTTAGCCTAGCGCCAAATGATTAACATGAAAATATATTTGACGTGTAAAATAGAGTAAAAGCACAATATATATATATATATATATGGCTACGCCCTAGCCTAACTGATCTACCGGTCCCCGTAAGATCACCGAAGTCAAGCAGCTCTGGGTCTGGTAAGTGCTCGGACGGATGACCGTTACAGTGCTCCAGATGGTGTTGCCTGTTCCGCGTCCACCCAGCGTCGTGAGGCCAATTGAGGAGCTACCTGAATAAAGAGGTAGCGATAGCAGTTGAGAGCTTTGGCTCTCCTCTCCCAACACGTCTGGTCAGCGTGGGAGTAGTACACCACCTCCTCCCTCCGGGAGAGGCCTCATCCAGTAGTGGGTTGAATATGGCTGTGTATTATTATATAAATACACGATTTAGGCTGCTTATAATAATAATAATATTTGTTAAAATAACATGTAAACATGCAGAAGAAATATTGCCCAAGCCCAAACGCGTGTGACCGAACGTCATCAGCTTGGTGAGAAATATTCTAGCTAATTTAGAGATTGCGTACAACGAGTTACTATTTGATTACGGAATACCGGTCGCCAGTGATTTACTGAATTCCGAACGTCAGCACCAAAATTTCGGTAGCTGCTCTGACTTGGCGTAATTAAACCGAACGGTTGTGTCAGTTGCAAACGAACTCGACCTGATGAGGTTAAAATAACATGCCACCTAAAGGAGGTGCGGATCCCCGGGCAGTGTGACCTGATAATTTTAACAGAAGACTTGCATTATATGTGAAATAATATTGATAAGATTATATGTCAGTGCAAAAGTTTACGCAAAATCACAGCCTTACCACCATACGCAATCTTTAATTACTGACAGATGGGTGCATCCCTCTAAAGTGAAAATGCTGGCTGAATCGCTGGAAATACACAGTTATTATTACTATAAAAGCAATCAGATGACTAGTTTTTCTTCTTTCAGCGATTCAATAATTTTTCAAATTTAACTATAGTTTACTAGTTGCAAGTCTTCTTCAAGTTTGTGACAAACAAAACTTGATTTTAAAATAAATATAGGTTCAGAGAAAATAGAAACAATAATTTTATTGAACAGTAATTGTTCCGTACTTTATTTTAAACGCATGAAAACACTGAAAATGTTGAATACTTTCGTGAAAAAACAGCTTTTTATTGCTGTTTGCAGAAAATTATTAACTTTTCAAATCTAAATGTCACCTTTTACATATATTTGCTTGTACGATTTCAAAGCTGATGCTCTGCGCATGCAGGAAAATTGAACTAGCTTTCATGAAACTAGTGGCTGACCACGCTCAACTTCAGTTTGTGTTTATAAGCTGAAGCTAACGGACGTAAACTATCTTACGGGAGTCAGTGTTATTGTATTAGTTTGAACTTGTATGTGTTCTATGAAACCGAATTCTCACTTCATTTTTGTACTGAGGGAAATTATTTTCTTAGTATTCGAACTCAAAAGATCTGAACAAGTCTATCTGAGAACTGAACTACTAGTTCATTTTTGTGCTGAGAAGATTAAATTTTAGTATCGAACTCAAGAGATCTGAACAAGTTAGTGTATCGGAAAACCAAACTGCAAGCTCATTTTTCGCGCTGCAAAGAAATGATATTATTTTAAGTGACTCTACTTTTCTCATCAGGTACTTAATTTGTGTATAATACTTACAGCAATCAACTTTGGACTACTATATTCAGGAATTCCACTATTTGAGGACATCAGCTTTTTTTGATCTACAAAAGCAATGGTTTGTAGTTCAGGAATTACTACCGCCGATCATCTGATCTTGTCTGGGGAGGCGAAAGGATTCAGCAACAACACTCCATTGGTGGATTTGTGCCGATTACCCGTGCCAAGAGTGCTGCCTACAAATTCAGGTAATATTTTTTTATTTCCTTTTCCAATTGCGTCTTTTATCCAAGTCCCATTTGATAAATTGTTATGTGCCTGTCTTCATGTGAACTAGTTAATACTGTTTGGGAACGTTATCTTCTTCGAATCACCCTCTAACACTACGTTGGCTTTCCAGCATTTTCTGTTGTTGACCAAACCATGTGACGACAATAACGCGAAAATGCTTCCCACCCCATGTGGCTTTTCTATTTGACTTGATTCCGGTTGTGAGAGATTATATTTATGAAGTATATCTTTCCATGAATGAAGACGAGCCGGGAGTACTACCTCTCCTTTGGAGCTTCATTTTCTATTTCCACCATGATTTCAATGCCTGCTTCAACAACTTCTTTCTGTACTTCTACTACTACTTCTGCTCCTGTCAGTTATCTGTATTAACGTAGAGAAGTACATTCGTAACTACGGCTATACTTATCTCCAGTGTGATACCTTCAAATTCGTTTAAACATCCAGTTTCTACTACATTTGCTCCTCCTCCATCTATTGCTTCTACCTCTACAGCTGTTGAGAATCGAGATATTTTCTGTTGTGATATGGACTGTGTTCTTTCTCTAAAGGGTAATTAGATATGTGATCAGGCGTAGGATTACTACAAGGTTTGGGGAACCCAGTTAAGTCCAAACATTGTTGATATGGTATTCAATGAAGTACATCAAGTAGAACAACATGTCTTATTAGATAAACGGACGAGAGATGAAGTTGATCAGTGTGAGCAGAATCAACAGGGAACAGGAGGAGGTCAGTTCAAACAGGGAATGTTTGAAATTATAGATGAACGCGTGCGCGGTTTGGTAATTTTCCTGTAAAAGGTAAATAAATCTCGATAAGTGCTAAAGCTTTACCTCCACTCTGACCCCGGCTGAGTATGTTGAAAACTTATTTCAATTTGCACTAGACAATTTGCTATCTAGTGTTGATCCATAATTTAGTATTGAAAGTAGTAAAGACGTCAACGGGTAATATGTCTTAATTCTGTGACGTAGACGTTTCCATTTAAACCCTGAACATATTTGCGTTCAATTGAGTATGTTCTCAACTCGAATGAATCCTTTCTATTAGCCGACAGTGTGATTACTAAGACAAATATAACCGACCCGATACGCGGACATGGATAAAGTAAGAAAAGGAATAATGACAAGTATTTACCAATGGAGTACTTACAACCATACATTATTCCAGTACGTAAATTGGGAGCCAGCTCATACGAATGGTTACCGAGAACTTTATTTTTGACAGAGCAGCGAGCTTTAGGGAACTTTGATATAGTATTATATTTGAAAAAGAATCATAAAAATTGCCAAAAGGGAGAAAAAGACCTATGTAAGAGAGCAAATATTAATATTTCAAGTTTGGGTGGGTCTATTGATGATATAGATCAATTTCAAAATGATTATCGTAATGATCTGCATATATGTATTGTGGTGTATACGCGTTGAAACCAGCTAGTCGAGTCAATGAGGTTATATATAGAGGTAATGTTGACACCAGGAACAAATAAGTTGTGTTTTATCATGATAAGCATTTTGACTATTACTGCTTTTTAAGACAGAAAGGTTACTGTTATGATTGCTTGAAGTCGTTTGTTGATCGTAACAGACAGAGGTTTGAATACATGTTCCAGCATTGAGAACATTACCATGATTTTGAAACTTCCGACGATAAGAGCCCGATTACTTCTAATAGATGTTTAAGGACGTTCCCTTCGCAATCTAACTATAATAAACATAACATGAAGGCGAAAGGAAGACCTGTGTGTTACTATGTCAAACTGTGTCAACAATATGGTGTAAAGATGGAAACCCGAAAAAGAATGAGTAATAATCCCCAAGTATATAGATATCGATTCTGCACTATCTGATAGTTGTACGTAAAGATCATTTGTTGTACAAAAGACGAAAACGAAACCTGAAACAGATATTTGCTATGTAGTGTATGACTGAGACTATGTTACTTAATGACAATGAAAAAGGTGAACATGAACACCGGCCAAATCTGATATGCGCCTCGCACCGCTGTTTTAAATGAAACAACCGTATGGAAGACGATTACAAATGCTTTCAATACGGTAACTCGCAAGTTGAAAGAGATTTTGTGTTTTGCAATAATGAAAGTTTTATAAAACATGTTCTCCGTCAAAGTCCTAGG
>JAGDQP010038171.1:4887-18278 GCA_022664845.1 Lepisma saccharinum
CCATCACTGAACAGGATTAGATGGTGACGATTTGCTGAGTAAGGCGTAAGTAAGCGCTTTGATTTAAGGAGCCTCTAAGCTTCAGTTCACTTGTGAGGATATGTACTTTGCATCGTTTCTAAGCATGGAGTCCCAGGTCACTGCTCAACGTGCGAGACATAGACACTGGAGTCCCACGTTTAGCTCTCGTGCCATAACTGACTGTCTGCTTACCGGATTTCTGCGCCTTGACACTTCTGGAGTCCGCACTGTGCGTGGACTTAGGCGGGTCTTCACAGTTCCAGTATCATTGAACCGCTGGATAGTGCGATACTCGAACCAATTGATAATTTTCAGCTTCTGGAGTATTTGAAAAATCTCCGCTGGTGATTTTCCCACTTTATAAAGCGCTATTACGGCTACATGATTTTCATAGTCGCCGCATTCCATCGTGAACGCTTAATATAATCAACTTGGCACTTCTGCCGCTCAACTAGCCATGACTCACGTTTCATTCCACACTTCGGGAATGTGCAGCCGTTTAGGAGTTTAGCCTCCCTCAAAAGTTGTAACAGTATTTATGGTAAGACTAGGTACATAATCTGAGTAATAATTTATTACTTATATTCTTCATCACTTCCATAGCACAAAAAGTAGGTTCTCGACACGACTATATAAATCCTATCGACTCATATTACTGCACATGCTTTGAGTATTTTGCTATAAATTAACCAAATGGAAAAATTGTTTAAAATTAAAACAAAGAAGATCCTAGGATAGCAAATCGTATCAAGGCATGTTACTGTTTGTACATGATCCAGCAAGATTATATACATAAACACCGAGTATCATTAAAACGTGACATTGTTGGTAATTCAATTCTAGGCTAAGGATATATATGTGTGCGTGCTCGTGTGTGTGTGAATGTGTGTGTATAGGTGTCTATGAGTGCGTGTATAGTGAAAGAAGAACTAGGAGAGTCAATACCCTGAACGGTATTGAACTGAACCGGTTGTCCATCATTTGAATGCATTACGACGAGCAAATCCTTTAATCCACGAAAGGTTCAAGTTCATAAAAGGTACTTGATGTTCCCATATCTAGCGTACGAAGAGCTCAAATATATGACTTTTACAGTTCACATACTCTTATCGTGATGCTTCGTTCAAATAACCTTTTTTATGTTAGGCAAGTTTAGAAAAAAAAAGAGAAAAGGGCCCTTTTCCCCCCCCCCCCCCCCCCATGATGTATATTGCAAACTCGTTCACACGGAACTAACTCTTTATTGCCATCCCTGTGCCTGAGCTGCGTTAGGAAGCGTTCGCTTAAACACGAAAGGAGAAAGAGCGTTCTTGAACATGTTTATAGTTTTCTCTCAGATAAATTATCTCTCTCTCTCGCTATAATTGTTTTCTCCAAGTTACAAGTTTATTAGTCCCAACCAATATGTACAAAATTTTGCGCGATGATTTAACAGTATCAAAAGGAACTTGCTTCCATATTCAATTACAGTAGAGTCCCAATTATCCGTGCTCCTATTGTTCGACGTTCAGTACAGTTCCGGACTTAGTGCTTTGCAAGTAGTGCCTTCTCGCAAGAAACCGACCGTAGCTCAGTTGGTAGAGAGTTGGGTTAGCAACCGGGGAAGGTCTTGAGAGCGATACCAGTGGCCCGCCATCTTGTCTCATGTTTTTGTTGTTTTTTTCGCTCATTTGCACCAGGCTAAGTACGGCTGGTACCTTCAAATTAGGCCATACACATCATTCGTCTAGATTATAACGGCCTGAGCCAAAGTTTGTTTTTAAATGCCATAAATAAATTTAAAAAATACTCACAAGGAACCGAATTGTTGATGACAGTGAAATTTTCATTATACGGCCAGGTTTCTGTAGTAGGTCATCCGTAACATACGTAGCAAAAACCTTCTAACGACTTACCAGATATCTCGTTAGTAGAAAACAGTTTATCACAGACTAACTACTAACTATTCTTATAAGGTTCGCTATCAGATCCTTCGAGGCAACGCGCGCGTTCTTATCAAAGTTATTAACCCCTTCTTAAAACACAAGTATAACCCTCGGTCAGGGATTCCTCCAGAATTTTCAGTTTTGGGAGTTGTGTAAAGTCAAAATTGGAAGCGTGTAAGTGTAGTTTGGCACGGTTTCAATCGATTTTTTTTGACAGTAAAAACTTTTAAAGTTAGGATGTTGTTCTTGACAATTTGGGGGGGGGTGACACTCCCCACAGACGGGTCTGGCGGAATCACTGCCCTTGGTACAGTTACTTTATTATAATCTTCTCTTGTTACACGAGTTGGTAAGGTAACTAACTCAAAGTGCCAAAAGGAGAGACGAAAATATTACAAGATTGTTTGTAAACTTAAAAAAAAAAATCAAAAATGTGAATGAGAAATCTTTGTACTAAATGACAAAAAGTTTTGGAGACATGACTTTGGAGCAAATGCAAGGTAGTATATTTTATGGAAGTAGTGGTGTATTTATGAATAGAGAAAAGAGGCCTTTGTGTCGAATAAAGAAAGAGAGAAGAAGAAGATGTTGGAAAGAGCCTTGGGGACAGAACCAGAAAATCCAATTATACTTTGTAAGTACTTCCTTAACCGTAGTCATTAAGAAATCAATGAATAATGGACGTGTCCCTCTGCGCTGTCTACTTATTCTGACTTCGCTACTTTTAGCTCTAAGTCGTTTTGACAGACGGACGGCGATTTTATGCTGAGAAAAGTCCGTTCTTGGCTGACGCTCTTTCCAATTCATCTTATAACAAGATGGTGGGGGGGGGGGAAGTCGAGTCCAGCCCCCTTCTCCACCACCACTTGGAGTCAAGCCAGAATCCATTTGACACATGAGAATGCATCTCTCGAGTGTAAAAAGCTATTATAGAGGGCGTCTCGTGGAAGGCGCGGAGTAGGGTGAATATGAGGGAAGGGAGATGCTAGTTGACTCAGCATTTACTGTTGATCTTGGGATGGAGAAAAACGAATGTTGTTCATCCTCTTAATACGTCAGAATCTTTTTTTTTCCTACCTCTTTCTTTCTCCAATTTTTCTGGTACCCGTATCTAATAAATTGTTTCTGGGGGAAGATAACAATGAATGAGTAATGTTAAAAATGTACTGAGAGTAACAAAAAATCAAAATAAGTATATATAACATCAGACAACGGGGAGAGAGGGAGAGAGAGAGAGAGAGAGGGAGAGAGAGAGAGAGAGAGAGAATCATTTTCAAGGAAACATGTATTTTTCTCTTTTGCATATGGATGCGAAATTCCAAATTTGAAAAGTCGGTGGAATAAGGAAGATTACTTCATTTTGTTCCTGTCTAGTTAAATCAAAAATGGAAGATAACAGGAACGAACCGGGTTAGAGAAGGGAATAGGGAAACAAATAACTCAGTATAACGGTGAATTTGTCTGGTTATTTTGTTATTTACTGCTTCTGTAATTAGGGATGCTGCTTTCGTGGCTCGTAGTTCTTAAATCGTAATTCGTAACTGGTTATTATTTTATTTTGTAGCCATAGTAACCGCGCGAGACAAGAATCTGGAAACATGTTAAGAATAGTTGTTTTTCATAGAACATTAACTTATGTAGCACAACGTTGTAAGGGAAGTTTTAAATGAGGAAAAGAAAGAATATCATAGGTTAACAAATTTCATACCGCTCCTGTATGTACCAAAACAGCTTGTTAACTAGGAAATGCGAAACTTCTTTACTGACGATATTATGTTATAATATTACCAATTCAAGGAGCTGAAATGTCAGAGTAATATTCAAAAACCCATGAAATAAAAATAGATATAATAAATACAAAAGCCACAGCATGTAAGTGATTACGGTATAAAAGAAAAAGGTTTGTGGTAATCTTTTTATATACAACTCAAATTATATGCGACACAAAACTGCCATATGTTGTACAAAGAAACCTTGGACCTTAATGTACCCATGTTCAAAATATGACAGTTTTGTGTCGCATATATTTGGAGTTATATGTAAAAGTTTACCTCAAATCCTTTGTTTTATTTCGTCAATGTTACTTGTATGCCTTCGCTTCCGGAGTCATTATCTACTGTATCAACTTACGCAAGGTAAATTTGTAATTGAGAGATTAATATTAATTTCACACTTCAATTATTTTTTTAAAAATGTTATTTTGTTCGACTTCAGGAATTAAATTAAATGCACTGTAAGCATATGGAAAGTCATGTTCGTTGTGCTTTCTTTTTATATTATTTAGTTACGAAATGCATAATTACTATAATTCTAATCGCATGCATACAAAATTTCATTTGTAGCAGATAACCTCGAGGGAGATTTAAATCATTTATTGTAACTTTATTACGCAAATTTTCTACTTATATTTTTCAATATAAAGTCGAGATAGAAAATAGATGCTTTAAAACAATTATAAAAGGGAATTAAACTGTGAAAGAGTTTTATATAAATGTTACACTTTGTGTGTTACCTTAAAAGGATAAAATATAATTATAACCATTTTAGAATTATTAAATTCTTCACTTTTCGCTATTTATTCGATAGTTGATTTAAGCTACTACATTTTATTATCATAATTTAAAATATTAGCAATTATTCTGATGTGTTTTACAAAGGTTATTGGATTATATCTCGTATTTCAAATAAGTGTATAACGTATAAGGTCCGGTGAATAAATGCATATTTCCAAATACATTTTCAGCAACTAGAGATAGAAATGAAAGCTTTGGTACAACATGTTGTTTTGAGTGTTATCTTGATTTCCTGATCGCTCCATCTAACCAACACTATTGATAATACATTTTTTCTACCATTTCGTTCTTTCCAGGCCAAAAATACTCCCCGAGAAAAGGACACGTCGAGATTGTTGTTCGTAGATTGTTAGGGGAAATGAATTGAAACGAAGGTTAAACATCAAGTTTTTAACTCAAGCGATAGCCAAGTTTAATTTCCTTTGGGAATGACAACATTTTAATGCCGTAGTTATTCCTTCCAGGTCCTAAAGAATATTTGTGCCAAATATTGTTGGAATCCGTTAAGGGGTGTGGAATTGTATAGCGTTCAAACACACATTAATATACATAGATTGCTATAATATTAACACGTTGAATAATTTAAAACTAACAAGTAAACGTACTATCCTAACAACTGGGGATCTAGACATGGTGTACCCGGTATATGTTATGAAAGTACAGAACCAGAATAATATAAATGTGGAATCCTAGCGGGAGATGACAAAGGGTATAGAAGTTATGGGGGTTTAAAGGAGGAGCAAGTCGCAACAGTAATTCGCTATAACATCACGTATCCTTGTTATGTAACACACGTGCAGTGTAAATACAACTTCGAAATCACCATTTACAAGGTAGTACCGTGGATAAATGATTGAGGCGTCGACTTGTTGAGTGAAAGAAACCGTGTTCGAATTCTGGCGGGGGCAAGAGGTTTTTTTTCGTTCTTTTTCTTTCAAAGTACCTTTCCATCTGTTCATATTTATTATTAATAATTGCATTCTTGCATTCTTCGTGGATTATCGTAGGTTATCCTACCATGAGTTAGGGGAGGTTAGGTAAGGTCAGGTTCGGTTATGTATCTTTATATTTTCGTTTCTTTCATTCAAAATACATTTATATCTGCTCACATTTATTTTTAATAATTATTTTCTTGCATGTTAGTGACTGTGGTTTAGCGGAGATAAGATAAGATCACGTTCCTACAAACATTGGGCTCAGCTCCCCGAACCTGACCTTACCTAACCTCTGCTAAACCATAGGCACTAAAAATGCAAGAAAACAATTACCAATAATAAATGTGAGGAGATAGAAATGTATTTTGAAAGAAACGAAAGTGTGAAGGTACATAATCGAACCTGACCTTACCTAACCTACCTAACCCATGGTCACTAATCTAAGATAATCTATGAAAAAAAAATGCAAGAAAGCAATTATTAAACATAAATATGAACAGATGGAAATCTGTTTTGAAAGAAAAACAAAACAAAAAAACTCTTGCCGTCACCGGGATTCGAACCAGTGTTCTTTGACTCAACAAGCCGACGCCTTAACCACTTATGCACGGTATTACCTTGTAAATGGTGATTTCGAAGTTGTATTTACACTGCACGTGTGTTATATAACAAGGATACGAGATGTTATATTGGATTACTGTTGCGACCGGCTCCTCCTTTAAACCCTCATAATTTCTATACCCTTTGCCGTCTGCCGCTAGGATTCCATATTTATACTATTCTGGTTGTGTACCTTCAGAACATATATAGCATGTCTAGATCCCCGATTGTTAGAAAATAACGTTTACTTGTAAGTGTATGGTTTACAAAACTTTAAATTTATCCCTACTGTCATGTGATTAACTAATGGTCTCTACCACTTTTCGCTCCTCTGTGAGCCTTAACGTCCATTACATCGTTATGTCTTCATCTATATACTAATACGTGATCTAGTTGTGCGTTTTACCATCCGGCATATAGTTGTGTATGTCCTTGTGTTCGAGAAACATTCTCTTCACTATCAGTTATCAGTCTTAAGACATCGTTATTGCTGACTTCCTGAAGACTTGACTTGCCTCTAGTAAGTCTAAAAAGTTGTTTATTTTTTAACTGCCTTTGCGCTAAAATCCCCACCACAATTTTCGTCTTATACTTCGGTTCTCTTCGCCAGCTTTGGATCAAGCACTAGCCTGTGTTGTAGGTAAACGACAGGTGGACCAAAATGAAAGTTAAAGAAAAAAAATATATTTTGCGCTCCCTAAAAATTAATTTTGTTCCCTCCCTAAAATTAAACCTACTTTTTTGCTCTGTATTTCCTACTTAATCTTTTTTACAGCCATTCGCCTTGATTTTATCACTACCAATTCTCTAGTGTAAGATACCCCTTAAGGATCAATCCATTCTCCATTACTTAACGTAATGTTTATTGTTTGAAATTTCCCTGAGTATTGTTGAATAAAATATTATGAAAGTAATCGCTATTTGTTTCACAAAACTACGGTAAGTTAATTGGCATGTATTCTTTTCTCGTTACAGAGGTGGAATGTTTGAGGATGCTGGAGGTTGGAATTCCCAGTCAGGTTTCCACGGGCCAGGACGTTGTGCTCAAGTGTAAATTTGATCTCGGAGAGGACAGTTTGTACTCTGTGACTTGGTACAAAGACAACGAAGAGTTTTATAGGTACGTGGCAAGATACAATCCACCAGTGCACACATTCAACATTGATGGTGTCAACGTCAAGGTAAGAATATTTTCAGTGGTTTTTAATATAGTTTTTTTTTGTATAGTGTGGCGCTGAGACGACAGGTATTTCTCAAAATTTGAATTAGCTCAACCGTTGACGATGCAATCATGGGTGATTTTGACGTCATGATGACCCTCTCGGATTGCAGTACTAGTAGAGTGATTTATTCAAACAGGCAGTATGTTAGATGAGTATTGAGAAAAGTGGAGGCATAGAGATCTGTGTGCAACCCCGCTAAACTATATAATCCTAAAGTCCTATATATCTTTTTTTACTTCAGTCGAAGATATGATATCGCAGTAAAGAAACGAAAAGTGCTGGTGCGATGTGGCATGGTACAACAGACCATTGCATTGGTCTCAGTTACGCGTAAAGTGACGTCATTTCCGCTTTCCAATTGAATCGCAATGACTACTCTACGTCATCAGCAGAAGAGCCAATCTGAGTTTGATATATGCCTATTAGTTGGGCGCCATTTTGTACAAACAGAATGAGTGAGAAAGGCATTAGTATAGGACAGAGATACTTAATAAAAAAAAATCTTTTTCTGAAATAATTTTAGAGGAAAAATACAATGACCACCTAGAGAGGAGTTAATTTACAATTGTAAATATGTAAACGATGACGAACGTTTTCCAGTAATCATTATGGATGCAGATGGATTCGAAATGTTGATTTGAATTTCGTGCTGTTAGGACTAAAGATAAACTTTTTCCTACCGTTTCAATTAAACATCTTACGGGCTTTGAATCGAAGAACAGTTTTGCCCTGAAACCATTGAGATCAGGGATTCCACCAGGATTTTCAATTTGGGAGGTATAAAGTCAAAATTAAGAGGGTATAAGTAGAGTTTTGCACGGTTTCTATCGAATTGTTTTACTATAACCTTTTAAGCTGGGGATGTACTTGTGAATTTGGGGGGGTAACACCACCCACAGGAGGATCTGGCAGAATCACTGATTGGGATCGACAAGGAGAGGGGGTTATAGAGAGAGATTAAAGGTCATTTATTTCCATTTAAAAATAAGTATTGGAGTTGAAATAGTAAATCAAATCAAAACGCTATTAATCTACGCATACGCTATACAGGGCGAATCAATAAAGTCAGGAAAATATTAACCCTAAGATTCCAAATGATTTGGGTATTGTAGTTTAGTGGGACCTTCTTGTCTTCTGTAAAAAGACGTGTAATGAGATTTACAGGGAAGCGTACTGTTGAAAATAAAATACTGAAAGTGTTTCGATTTTGAATACTGGTGTAGTGTCTGCCTTACAAATGGAACTAAATCGTCTTTATGCCTTACACTACTGTTTCTTCGTTTCGCGAAAAGAAAAAAGAAACAAGAGATAGATTACTAAAGATGAAACCAGGGGCTTTGTGATTATAAAATCTAGAATTGTCGATAACAACAGGCAAATATCTTTGCTTTTCTCAATATATTTACTTCTAATATAGATATCAATAATGCATAATTTTCGAGGTTTCAAAGATAATAATTCATACTGATGGCTTTTCTGCACGACATTTTCCTCCGTTACACCAGGTAAATGCCAGAACGATACCTCGAATAAGACCATGACCGCTTTAACCATTCCCATTTCTTTTCCTGCAAGAATACTTGTCAAGGGACGTCATCCCTTAGATTTGTGAAGGATTTAGGCAATACATGCCTTTTGTTTAAAATGTAGATTAGACAACAATAATATAATATTCATTGACTTGTCCCAGAATGTATTCATTATTTTTGTCTTCATCAGTGAGGAAACTTAAATCATTTTGAATGTAAGCACTTGAGATAATCCAGTCAAAATATCTGGCCCCAACGCGAAATTTTCTTCTTCTAATTAACCCAACTGAGGTACATTACTAACATAATTTTGAACTTTCTGTTTTAAATGGCATCTACAATAGTGCGGATAGATTCCCCATTTTCCCCAAAACACAACAAATTAAGTGTCTTATAAATTTGTTTTACTTTAATATGTAGTTTAACACAGCTCTACGTGTTGGGTGCAGTGATGTGTTTGCCCATACCCTGATCCAGTGATTCCGCCAGACCCCCCTTGTGAGGAGTGTCACCCCCTAAATCCTCGAGAGCACTCCTCAACTATGAATTTGTTAGGATCATAAGACGATAGAAATCGTGCAAAAGTCCACTTTCACTACCTCAAAATTTTGACTTTACACAGTCCCACCTCCCAAATTGAAGTCCTGGCGGAATTCCTGCCCTGATCTTTCTGTTATATCGGATACGCTTTAAAACTAATGAGAGCTAAACCGCTTTAAGAATAATGAGAAGTTTCCAGTCATTCATTTATTTCTCTCGCTTGTGGTTTGTTTAAATTTTTACTCTCATTCTTAATAATTGTTAAATTGGGATCCAAACTAAATTCAAGGGAGCCACATCGCTTTGATCCCACAACCACGTGCAGTGAAACCGAGCGTCGTAGCCGTTCGAAATTACTGAAGACTATATTCATTGTTTCTCTAGTAACAAAGTTACATGGCGAAATCTAGAGGTCACTGCGTTTAGCGTAAGTATCTGAAGTAGATAAGAAACCGATCTAACAAATAAAGGTTGTATTTATGGATCTGGTCATTTCTTTACCTTTTGTTGATCAAATATTTGTAATGGAGGCTATAGGAACCTGCAAGCAAACATATTCAGTTAACGTTATTTATCACTACTCTCTCAACACAAAGTTTGACTGGCTTATAAGAACGTCAATGAAAATTAAGTGGGAAAATTATCATTTGGCGTTTGCCTCTGATCTAGTTCCTAACGAGCAGGGAAACAAAAGTCTGAATAGCTACTTAGCTAATAATAAAATTTACTCTACAGCTATTAACCTAACGAAGAAACGAAGTTGTTTGATTAGTGATGACGTGTTAGTATTTTCTAGTAGAACATTTTCTTGCACATTATAATCCGATTACAAATTAAATATTCCTTCGAGTCGGAGTGATAAACAAAGAATATCTGCACCCTGTAGAAATCTGTTGCCATATTTCTGTGCTACAATGTTTGTTTTAATCTCTAAGAAAATTCGTCTCTGGTTTGCTATCAATAATGACACTGAAGTAAAAAGTTACATCCCGTCTGCAAACCCAAACCTCGTGGTCCGTCGGTTACAATCGTGGATTTTCGATCCTCACTCAGGAGACAGGCAGGTTCGAGTTCTACTACCAACTATTCTGGCTGAGGTTTCACAGAGTTTCCTTCAGTTTCACAAGCTGAATGCCAGAATGGTGCCTTAAATAAAACTATGACTACAAAGAGTCCTGACGCTTTCCTAGACGAATAAACGTCGAGGAACGTTACATCATGGCTACCTATCTGGCATATATATAATTTGGTAAGAACATTCATATATCAGCGATTCTATGCGTTGCATTTTATTTTAAAGACTACGCATCATCTTCCGTTATTTAGTTATGAATTGCAAGCGCAGAGTATCATTTTGAATTTGAATTTAATTATTGTGTAGCCTTTAGGCGATGGGATGAAGAAAATGAGAGAAAAAGGGATAAACCCGACAAAACTCACGCACAAGGTGTTTGTCCACCACAAAGACCACATGGCACGAACAGGGATCGAACCGAACACCGCAGAGTCTCTTTCTGTCTTGAAGAACATAAACATATATAATACATTTTAACCAAGTCCTCGCGGTCTACCAATTACGGTCGCTGAGTTCGAATAACTACCGGGGAGGCAGCACGGTTCCACGTCGTGCTGTTTGTTGCCAGTCCTTTTCAGATTTACCATGGTTTTCCTCAGTCCCAGCAGGCAAGTGCCAGGGTGATAAATTAAGTAGAAGCCCAGACCGGTAGCTTTCCAATCGTTCATCTTAAGTGTTCGCCGAGGGATGTCAACCCTCAGATGTAATGGATTAGTACCCTAAAACGCTAGGAAAGAAAAAAAAACTTAGTTTCAATAATTTTCGATATTTATATCATTTTTCTTTCTCGCTCGAATCAACCTCCACCAACATTCAGAGACACTGTAAACAAGACAGAGAGAGAGAGAGAGAGATAGAGAGAGAGAGAGAGAGAAAGTCTGAGAGAGTTGTGGATTCTGGAGATCCCTAACTCTGCGGCTTCTTTCTGTCTTGAATCACTTCCCATTGTTTCGCGTTCTCACACAAGAGGCAACAAAGTTTACCAGAGTTTGCGAATAATCTGAGAATCAAGATCCATTCACTCCTCTCAGACTGGAAAGCATATATTTTCCTTCATTTCATTTCAAATATATTACCATATGAATTGAATTGAATCAATTTTGCAATTTTTTAACCGGATACTTTGAAATGTTTCCAAAAAGTTGGTTTAACAATTTAGGATTCTACAATAGTCACCCGTACCTTGAATGGACATTTCCGGTAGTATTTTTTATTGCAATAAAAAATTCTTCTATTAGAGTAGACTCCGGAAAACATTTTTTTTTCTTTCTGTGATGCATTTATCAAGAGTAATAAAACCTTGCTTCAAAAGAGCCTCAGCCTTGCGCTTAATCGGGCGCCGCCATGTTATGACGTAATCAGTCTGCCGACTGTTTGATTTGTTAATATTGTTAAAAAGAGATAGCAAAAATGGATCGAAAGAAATAGTATAAGTGGTGAATAGCATTTTTCTATGCCTTAACACATCATGTAGTTTGTTTTATTCATTTAAAATTGATTTTTACTTTTAATACTTTTCTTAAGATATTGATATATTTTGGTAGCTTCAACACTAATTTATAGCACCTCTTTTTTCATGATTAAATCATAAGATATCTTCTAATAATGCTCTTTAGAACTCTTATATTTAAAAAGAATTACTTATTTTTTTTCTGTAAAAAATGTGGGTTTTTACATTCGACAATCGTATACTTTTTTAATGAATTCTAGTGAAGCATTTTTCAAGAACTTAAAAGCACATGAATTAATAGTGCTCGTTACTGCCATCTGTTAACAATTTAACGTTGTTATGCTATGGTTACGTGCGGCCTTAAAAAAAAGAGTTCCAGCTTCGGCCTCGTAAATATCAGCGGATGACGTCCCAGACAAATCTCTCTTCTGGGGGCACGACTTCTCTGGATTTGGCTCAGAGAAAGGAATAAGAACTCATATATCCTCAGATGACACAAGAGAAAAATGTTAATCAATAAATATCCATGCTTACAATGCCTATCGAGCGCCAGCCAAATCTACTACAAACTTGATATTCAAATTTGCCCCCAGCTCCCGACTGATATACAATCCGCACGACACTTCACATAGAATACCTAACGGGAGCCAGATACCTGCCTCGCAGATACATAAATTACGGTTCGGCTGCGGCGAAGTTAGGATACGAACTTAACAGAGCTGTAAATAACATAAATCAAATCAATGCTGCTCAAATTAGAATCAACGTGCTTCATAAAGGTGAGGTCTTAGGATCAAGCTCTTATTGTGAATGATACACAAGTTTTTCTGAGAGAGATTAATAGTATTTATTTCTGAAATCCTTGCTTGCTCTAATTTTCTGATCAAATTCATATAACGAAGATTCTCCGGTGCTCCAATAAATCGTGTCTTTAAGCCCACCCAAAAAAAAACATACCGACTTCCCCCAACCATGTGTAGAGCGGTAGTAGCTCTACCAGGATAATCGACTATCCAAGAGTCGATAGTAGACTCTTGGCCAAATTTGAGAACGGCATTAGTTCTCAGACTTTCCTCCAGGTAATGAGCTCACTTCGCTTACCTAAGAATTTAAATATGGTACTTTGATCAAATCTATCTGCTCCCCTTCGGCCTGGTTGCGAACCTGGACTTACTTCGTTGAACGCACAGTTTTGAGCAGAGCACTCACAAATTATTTCAAATGTCCAATCTGACAGCTTCCCTAGCTATTCCTATCTTATAAAAAAAACTAATTCTTTACATCAATTTCTCAAAGCAAACTCAACCTTGTTCGTAATATGCGTCTAAATAATTAGTTGGTCCTCTAATATCCTCTCAAGCTCCTACATGAGGGATGGATTGGAGTGAAATTTACTGAATTTAACTTATACCCAAGCAAAAGTCGTCGATTCGGTAAGAATCGACTTTAACAAAGGACTCAGGGACACGAGAGAGGTAAAAAAAATCATCAGAGAGAACGATCAATAGAATTGTAGAGAA
>JAGDQP010038173.1:0-16480 GCA_022664845.1 Lepisma saccharinum
CCTATTTCTCTTCTGAATAGTTTTGCAAGATCGTTAGGAAACATAATAGCATAGAACCTTCAATTTCATTTAAGCTCAAAATTCCAGGATAATCAGCATGTATTTCTTACGGATATGTCGGTAGTTACTAACTTAAGTCAAACTATGTCTGAAATTCAAAGATGTATGAGTAATAAATCACAGTATGATGTTGTATACTTCGATCTTTCCAAAGCTTTCGATAGTGTAAATCATTCATTATTGATACGTAAACTATGTATTATGTAACTTGGGATTATCTCCTGTCCACATTGCATGGTTCTCCAGTTATTTAAATAATAAAATATTTCAAGTCAAGGTTGAAAATTGTATATCACAGGAAATTACAATAACTAACGGTATCCCTTAAGGGTCTCCTCTGGGACCACTTCTATTCAACGTTTTCATAAATAACATTTGGACAAGGATAATTCGTAGGACTCAATATTATATGTAGATGACCTAAAATTACTAGGGATAATCAATAATAACTTTGATGTTAACGATATGCAAGCTGATATAAATCAAATAAAATAGTGCTACGTAGAAAATAGAATTAAATAAGTATCAAGTAAATTAATTTTTGTTAGATATACGAATAAGATTAATTACATAGTAAGTAGATATAAAATTAAGGGACAGGAAATTTTCAACTTTACACTCACTTGTGATCTTGGTTTATAATTCGATAATAAATTGAAATTAAATAATCATCTCGACAAAATAGTAAGAGAAGGTATCGCATAGGATTTATTTTTCATCAGCGGAGTGATCTCAGAAAAGTACAGAAGTACTTAACGCTATAAAACACTTATTAGTTGCAGATCCAAGCTTGAAAATGTTAGCAGAATATGATATCATTCTACTAGAACAACAACTGATGGTACAGAAGCAGTTCAGAAATGTTCCTTTAGATTATTATGTAGAGTTAGGTAGAATTGGACTACCTTATAACGGTCGAAATTTGTGTTCATACTTCAATTTGAAACCTTTAGACGGAAGACACAAGTTGAAAGATGAACAACTTATAAATGATGTGCTAGGTAATAGAGTGAAATGTAGCTATCTCTTGGGGGAAAAATATATATATATATTTTGGTACCCCCCACATTATTTTAGAAATTACAATTCTGTTGGGAGAAGGGAGTCCACTAACGGGTTACTGTACAAAATGGTTAAGAATTTTAACTCAGTGAACGACAATATAATCAAATTTTAATGTGATAATTATTTTTTATAGTATTTATTTTTTGTGAAATAGATTTATTCGCAATTGATATTTGTCAATGACTGTATTGAAAGACATGATAACTATCGTCCCAGATGCTGTATGTATTTTTTTCTTTTTCTTTTAGTTTACAGTTTTTTAATACATCTTCTTCTTTTAATGTATAGAAATTTCGTATATGTTGCCTGTAGAATATGAACTGGCCGTATACAAGAACATAAACTGTAATCTTCTCACTCGTAAAACATATAATTAATATTTTTTAAGCTCTCTAAGTGATAATAGCTGTTATACGCATAGCTCTATAACTTGTGTTTATATAGGCCTGATTGCTGTTCATAGCACATAAATAAACCGAATTATTATTAAACAGGTTATTCTGTGTAAAGGCACTTGACTCATACTTAGCTAGTCCCTTGTTTAAACCCTGCATCTTGAGTGAACTCCACCTAATTAAACCATCAATCATTCAGCAACAATAAATACAAAGTTATAGGTTTCAATAGTAATCACTATTATTATAATTTCCTATAGTCTGGCGTGATAAATTTATCTTTAGATTTTTCATATGTTGAATGAAGATGAAGATGGTTGGAAATTTCTCGAAGTAGCGTACAAACCGTTTCTTGAACAATCACACCTCTGATAAGGAGAACACCAAACACGACATGTAATAAAAAGTTAAGTAACACGTGTTGCAAAAATACTCGCATGTAGGTCACAAGAAACTGCATGTATGTTATAACCTGAATATAGATGATAAAGTAAAGACTAGTCAAAGTTTGGTCAAATTTACAATTTATTCTCCGTATTAAACCAATTTATTCATAGTGTTGCAACAACAAACTTCTCATTCCTTTATTTTGTAATCGAACAGTTTAATTGAAAAATACCGAAACATGTCTACTTCAATTTAGAGGGGAAGTATTATTCTGATAAATGCAACCTGTTGTTCAATTCCCTGCGGTTTAGTGGTAAAACTCTTAAGTTTCTTAAATGCAACATGTGCCACACTCAAACTATGTGTCACACGATCCATATTGCCGTTGAAGAATTTTTAACGAGATCTTAGAAAATAAGGACAACATGCTCCATATCGTTCATCACAATAATTCGTTCCTCTTGAAAGTAAAGTTGACGAGTTTCCACATTTTCAAATAAACTACTCCATTACAAAAAAAAAAAAAAAAAAAAAAAAGTGTGAACATTTCGTTGCAACACTCTGTATAATTGCGGTTTAGTATTATTGTAAAGTATTGTGCTGCCAGACATAGCAGCACAGAAAATGAGTTTCTAAACGTATGTGGAAACTCTTTCAAACTTCCCTTCTTTAAATCGCATGTTATAAGAAGCTTATGTACAGAGAAATGAGCCTCGATTTGTCAGTCAATAACAAACTGATGCGCTAACACTCGTAAATAATGGCATGGAAAGGAAACTTCGGGGAGAAGTGTTTGGAAAAGGAAAATCTCACTTAAATCCCGCTTGTTCATAATCTCTCCCAACAAGCGTTTTATTTTTAGATTCCTCCTCGCAGTACCCAACAGCAGCAAACGCACTGTTAAATTGCTTTCATTATTTCCCCCCTTGGATGCGCGAGGATCGATTCGTTTGCTCAAGTTCAGCTTCCGACCAACAGATGGCAGTTGTATGGTCTTCTTCAGCTTTGTGCTCAACCACGCGGAGAGGGGAAAAGGCTACGTGAAAATGCTCACGACAAAAACTAGGACTGGCAGGTAAAAACAAAAGGATCAGAAGAACAGAAAGGCAAAGCGATTGGAAGCGCGTTGTTACGTTCAATAGAAATGTGTTTCAATAAAACTTTATAGTTTGATTTTACGTTTCTAGTGTCTTTGTTATATGGTTTATATCTCCGTTTTAGAACAAAACACTTCCTCACGTGCGAATTTCATTATCATTCTGCGAGAAGCTAAAGCTGGCTGGCTGGCTATTGGTTGGAGCGTCAGAAGTTTTTATTAATTGATGAGTTAATTGAACAGTAAGCGGTAACAGTCTTAATTAGAAAGCGGTTAACTCGTAATCGGGGAGTAGTGTCCCTGAGACACATCCAACATATTGGAAGGGTGGGGGGGACCACTTCAAATTTAAGTTTTAGTCCTTAGGGCGTAACCATCTAATGGAAAGCAACTTTTGCGTCACAAACACGCCTTTAGACGTAAGACAGATCTCGCAATCGCAATAGAGAAAACTTATAGCATACAACGCGCAAGAAAATATATTTACATCCTTGCGATCCATTTTGATGTTTAACAGTTATTGGACAGTCTTGCCTTTATTATCTTCGATTTCTTTCAGAGGTGTCTAAGAATAAAGGATATTCCCTAGGGACTGTGATCAATCTAGATCTACTTGAAAACATTTAAGCTATTGACAAGGCCGGATTTATGCATAGGCTCACTAGGCCCGGGCCTAGGGGCGGAACTTTCTCAGGGGCGCATTTTACAAGGAAAAATTAGAATTTGCTATTTAAAACGCGAGACGAAAACAATATTTAGGGAAAAAAAAACATTAAGAGAAAGCGCCAAACACTGTCACCTGACCCGCTCGTAAATAACTGATTTCAGGTAATTTAAAGTTAGGTTAATTTACATTAGAAATAATGCTACAAAGATTAGAGCTTATATTAGGAACATTATTTATTCCTATTTTTGTCTTTGTACACACCAACAATCATTGTTACACTCTTTTCTTTAGTTCACAATGGTTTCTGGTGTCCTCAAATTTTCCAGCGTTAATTTAACTCATTTCCCGATCTCATACAATGAAGAAATTTTGCATAGTGACGTAAGTCCGGTGCCAACACAATATTCCATTGTTACTTTCATATATTTCTATAATTTAAAAGCATGTTTATTTTTTTATTTTTTTAATATTACGCATAAATACTAGCCTGCAAGGATTTGACGTTTGACTGATTGCAGAACAATTTAGGATTTGGGTAAAAAAAATAATAAAATAACTCTTTTCTTAAACAATTCGTACTAAAAAGTAAAAAATAATTTTGTTTATGCATGACTTTTAAAAAGAAATGCATGGGGCGCACCAATTGAAGAGTTTATAAAGTGACTGTATTTGAGAGAGCGCCCCAATGTTTTCTTTTTAGTCATACATAAACAAAATTATTTTTTACTTTTTAGTAGGAATTGTTCAAGAAAAGTATGTCTTTAAAAACTTTTTATCTTTTTTTAGTCTTTGTCACATATAGAGAGAGCATCGCGGTCATTTAGACCTCTGCTAATGGGCAAGAGTGTTAAGTATACATGACGGCGCAATTTACGCTAATTTTTGTATATGAGGAAAACTAAAGTCTATTTTCTGATCGGCAATGGACCGTTCGTTCGAATCCTGCTGCCAATCGTTCTGACTGACATTTCCCTTTAGTTTCCTTCAGTTTCACCAGACACAAGTCAGAGTGGTACCTTAACTAAGGTACCGGCTGCTACCCTCCCATACTCTATCCTGGTCTTATCCAAAGATGGATTTGAAGACCTTACAATTTTTTAAAATATTTTAACGTGTCTTTTATGACAGAAGAAACAGTTTCTCGCTAACTTAATTTTTATTATCTTCAGGAGATGAATATTCCTGGATATGGTGTTTAAAATTCAAAGAGCTGCCCACGTATTGAACGTAGCTAATGAGTTTATAGTGTCGCTTTTGGCCATTCCTAGAGATTTTTTAACTTTGAATTTGCTAGTTCTAAGGGGCGACGTATTGGAGGAGGGGGTGGACCGATATACTGAATAACAGATACTGGTACATAGAAGGGTTCAATTCTGTAAATCTACGTTTCATTTTTCCTACATAAAGAGAAGTGGCAAGGAGGAGGATGAATCAATAAATACTAAATAGCGAGGAGAAAATATAATGACTTTATCATTCTTTAATTTACTTTAAAGTGTTTTTCTTTGTCCTTATATGATATAACTGTAAAGCCCGGAAGTTCAGGCATTTATTTTACTTGAAGTAGGCAGGCAAAAAGGCATTTATTATTACTGGAATAGCCACTTAAAAAGGCATTATATATATATATATATATATATATATATATAGGCTATATATATATTTAATATGACTTACCCTCATTTTTAATATCATGTATTAAGTGTATCATTCTGCATTGCATCACGATGTTCTTGTTGGTTGCACATCAAACTAAATTGTTTTTATATTTCCTTCTGTCTCTGAGAACTATTGTCACTTTCGAAAATGATCTCTCAATATTCACAGAAGAAAGAGGGGCGTACATAAAAGAAAGTATTACTGACGGATTCATATCAACGACAATTTCATTTTTACCTTTAAGCACACTGCATATGTTTTTAATGTACTCTAGATCCACATTTGCACTCATTACTGGTTGACATTTGTTCTGAAATTTTCAACAGTTTGTTTATTGTTTCTCACACAATATTCATTGTTGTCACCAGTTTCTCGCCTTTCTTGTCAAGTTTTATTATTGCTTCTGACAACGTAGCGTAGTATGAGTGAGCTGCCAGGTCATCAGCGAGTGACAGGTCTTAATCCCATGAATTGTGCCAGAGATTCAGAAAATACTGAAGCAGTGAAGGATGACAGTAAATGGGCAATACAAGAAGTCAGCGTAAATACTTAAAGAATCACCTCCTAGTCACAATTTTCTCCTCCTGAATTCACGACTAGGAGACAACTTAAGGCGAGAAAGGCAGCGTTGCTATATTTTTGTGTTTAATGCCATTAAAAAAAAGCTAAAAGGCAGAGAAATGCATTATGTTCGGAAATAGGTGAAAGAAAGTAAAATAGGCAAAAAAGGCAAAATGGAAAACCTCTTTAAACTCTACCACGATGAGTAAAAAAGTTTCCTATTATTTAAATGCTGATAATTCGCAAAGAAAACGAAAAGTCAGTTTGCCAAACTTCCAGGCTCTATATATAAGTGTCCTGTGTGCTTTGTGTTTTTTAATGTAATTGTAATTTTTGGAATTTTTTAAAACTTTATAAATGTATTTAGAAAATTTTAGTGTTTTGTATTGTGATTGCAATTGTTAATTTTTAGATTTTTTTTTTTGAGATTTTTTTCTTCTTCAAAACATTATAAAGGTGTTCAGGAAATTTTAGAGTTTATAATTGTTAAAGTTGTAAATCTATCACGAAACTGCAATGTGCCATTTGTGATGTTAGAGAAAGTAGAATCCAAAAAAATGGCTGAAGCTAGGATTCTTCTTAAAGCTGCATAAAAGCCATGAATGAAATGTAATAACAATATTGTAAATAATAAAATTGAAAAATAGTTTGTATTACCTTTTTATTCTGTGTAATTAACATATTTTCAACAAGTAGCCTACAGTAATTTAATTAAAATTGCTCATTGTATTTAATGAAATTATTTTATTGTTATAATACTATTGAAACGTATTTTGTAAATGACCACATTACCAGAGTTAAATAATTATTATCTTATTATTATTATTTAATGGCTAGGAGACGGAGAAGAGTCATTTGGCATCATGTGAGGGTAGGAAGGGGGAAAGGACGGAAGTGGTCAGAGGTGCTGGAAGTCATGGACCTTGGGTGCCTAGACGTATAAATCCGGCTATTGATCAACTAATGAAAATAAGGTCATTTTCACATGTCTGTTATTTCAACTTGAAGTAAGCTCTAAAGTGCAGTGATTTCATCATTGAAGATACTTTACTCCATATTTTTAAACATACACCACCTTACATACAAGATAATGTACTTAGTTACTGATTTTCTCTATTTATAATATTACAAATTAAAATGTGTTATTTATAATTCTCACCACCACCGAAAGTGATTTGCAGAGCTGAAACGGGTCACAGGATGTAGTTTTGGGCCGGACCAGCGGATCCGTGCTTGGGACCCAACCTGACCCGCTGATCCGGAAGGCAAAGCAAAGATTTATGTCTTTCCTTATTATACACTTCTGCATTTGAACAGTGTTTCTTTCTTGAGTGACAGAGACCGCAAGTGTTACCCCCAGAACACGAAATATACGACGCCGACAACTACCTAACAATAATGAAAACATATAGAAATAATCTCATGTTTCCGGAAAAGAACAAAAATTCCGTCGGAGATGTGTAAATACCCCCTCCGAAAGACTATTCTAATAGAATTTTGTGTTTGAAGTCTTAAATAAGATAAAAGCATTAAAACTTTTAAATCTCACAAAAATAAAGTTCCCGTACATAAGCTCACTTTTCAAGGAATCTCACAAATTACAATATTGATTAATTCAAACCACACGAAAGAGACCCAATTCACCTGGTTAAGCGTGGGTCAAATATACCTATACTCTAATCCGGAACCTAAAGAACATGTATGCAAAATTTGGTGGAAATCGATGGAAGCATGTAGTTTTTTTTGGGGCCCAACCTTCCTTTTATTCAATTTCATTTACATAGATTTCTTGTCATTTCAATATTTTCCTAATCTTCTTTAATCTGTTCTTGTTCTTTAGAAGAAACAAAACATTTAGTTTATATAACAAAAAATCGGTGTTACACAAAAAGGAAGAACATTAACAAACATTTTACAGCCTTCGTTTTCTTTTCTTTCCTTTCTCTTCTTTTCTTTTCTTTCCTTTTATTTCTTTACATTTTCTTTATTCCTTTCCTTTTCCTCCGTCCTTCGTTCCTTTCAATTCTTCCCTTGCAATTATTAATTTCCTTCCATTTCCTTTCCTTCTTTTTCCTCATTTCCTTTTCTTCGCTTCCTCTCTTTGCTTTCCTTCCTCCTATTCCTTCGTTTCCTTTTCTTTCCTCTCGTTTCCTTTCTTTTCGTTTCGGTTCCTTTTCTTTCGTTTACTCTCGTTTTCTGTCTCCCTCCTTTTCTTCACTTCATCATTTTCTTTCCTTCTTCTCCTTTTCTAATCTTCCCATCTTCCATTTTCTTTTGTTTCCTTTCCTTGTCTTCATTCACTTTCTTTCTTTCCTTTCCATTCCTTCATTTCCTTTTTGCTTTCCTTTCTTAGACATAAATCTCAGTTCTTTAAATAGAAAGTTACTCCGCTCGAAAATTATAGCGTAGTTGATTTTTCTTCTTTCATAATTTTGGCTTAACTTATTGCGCACTTTGGTTCTCAGTCCAACACAGATTCATAATTAGATTATACAAGACCTAACATGTTGTGGTTCATGCGCGGCTTTGTTGTAACGAAACACTAACAACTGTTAGTCTGAACCATAGTTCCCTAAAGGCAATAAATATATTTAAATACTGTATGATGCTTTCTTGACTTAAACACTGTGAGTACTCAAGATCTCTTAGAATGTTTCAAACTTCCAAAAGGAACATGTTTAACACATTTTGATACTTCTTGAAAATCGAAGGGAACCTACGAATGAAGACATATTACGTATAAAAATTACACTTAGATTCCATTGCAAGGAAAGAGTTAATATCTAACGTTCTGAGGTTATTAGAACTTTGTATTTGTGGCCTTAAGGATACAAAATGTTAAGTCTAAGCCTTTGTTCTGCCGTAGTAGACGAAGACGGGGGAGATATCAGTTAGGAACTACATTTTAGGTACAGTACACAGCCCCGGCATTTACCCGGTAGAACTGAAGGAAACCGTGGTAAAACTCAATCACGATTGTCAATGTGAGCCATACCGCCTTCCCAGTGCATATGCAGGGCAGTGTCATGCTGGAGCACTGTTTCTGTGTCACTGTTCTCATCGTTTATATGGGCTGACCTGGTAGCCGTGTGGACTAGGGCGCTAGACCAGCGACTCGAAGGTCCCGGGTTCGAATCCGGCTAGGGCATGGATGTTTGTGATTGTGAATTTTAACTTGAACGTGACAGATATTTGTGACGGACCGAAGTCAAAATAAAGTTTACGGAAGTTTATCATCGTTTATATACGCATGATATCAAATTGAAGTTTGTAAATGGTAAAAAGAACAAGTTAGAAGTAAATTTTCCACATATGTAACTGGTGTCACATATTATTCGGCTAAGTCATTCAGATTTTTCTTATCTTCTTTCTTTTTTTTTAGTTTTCTCTTGCTTTCATATTGCTAGTTGAAGGGAAATCCAGTAAGTTTACTGGTTAACAATAACAACTAAATTGACAACAAATAAAATAGGTGTTACTAGGCAATGATTCTTGTTTTCTATTTGTCATTGAATTCTAAAAATATGAAAATTCTCCGAAAGAAAATACAAATATAATACATCAAATAAGAGGAGAAGAGGTAACAAGAATTCTAGGAATTCAGTTCACGAAGCAGTTTGTTTAATTATGTGTTCTAAACTGTTTAGAAGAATAGAACTGATACTTTTACGTTTTACTATTGTTTATATCAAGGTAACTTGCTAAGCTAAAGTTTTAAGTAACCTTATCTGTTAGTAGGTTAAATGCCTTATTAACAACATCTTGGTTTTTATTGTAGTAATCATAACGAAAAAAATTAACTAAACTTTATTATATTTTTAACTTATTAAAATTTACATTGAAAACCATCATAATTAAATTACTGAAAGATTTCAGTTTTACCAGTATTATAGAGAAACTGTAAATGAATCTGTTGATCAAGTCTATCGGAATTTGCTTTCAGGTGGTGAACTACTTAGAGTTAGAGATTTAGTTTCTTGAATGATCGAAATGATTATTTTCTAAAATTTCAAAAAGTCAAGAAAGAACCAAGAAATTGATTTTCTGAATATAGTAAAATGTTTTCGGTATTGCATTAGGTTTGAATGCTCAAGTTAGTGAACATTATTGTATAGTATAATGTGTTGAAAACCTAAAAAAGTTTAAAGCATTTGATGTGTGCGTATATGCGCTCATCCACAAAGGAAACCTCTTAAGATCTCACATTAACATGTAGAATTCCTATGATTCGATCAAGTCAACATTTTCTTCATCCACTCCTAAAACAATAGGTTCTACGTTGATCACGACAGAAAACTATTTGTAGTAAAATTATTCATATTGTGGATTGTCGAATTTTGATAAAACAAAAATCGTCCGTCAGTACCTTTAAATGCTAAGAAATATGTTTCTAGAAAGTACTAAAAACTAGATTGAGATTGTGTGTTCGAAATGAAAAATAAAGTCTTAGCAATCTTCTAATAATGATGAAATTTGGGCTGTAAATTCTTTTTCTTAACAAAGTTGAGTACATAGTTCCTGTAAACTTATGACGAAGTTTCAAGCGACCGTATCATTGCAACAAGGCACGATAGACACAAGGAATGGAAGAGAAATTCTCAAAAGTTTTACTTGAAACGTCCAGTAGAGGAGGGTGTGAGCAGTAAATGCTTATACGGGTGCACTCCTGTCACTTCCGATGCTTGTGGTCGTCTATGACACGAATCAAGAAACCGCCTAGATGTTTAAAACGCTATCTTTTGCCCAGACAAAACTGGAAACCGACTAGAATCTATAATAACTGGAAGAAATCAAGGGCACTTGTGATCATTGAGTAACAAGGTTAGCAGCTCTGTAAACTGCAAAGTAGTCTTCTAAGAAAACAAAATACATAAAGGAAACTTGTAATGACATATGAATACTTTTCTTCAATTAATGTCTAAATTTTGGATGCTATGAACGAAAAATGCAGAAAATTGAACAACGAAGCTTCGAAATTATTAACTTTTTCAGTCAATTATTTGTAGCACCACGCTATTTCTGGTGTGTCTACAATTTTAAACAATAGATAGATATAACAATAGGTCTTGTAATCACGACTTGGATCCACTAATCGAATACCTTTTAGTGGATCAACAGCAGCAGTAAGTGTTAACAATGAGCATAATTCGTTGCACTGACTCTAAACGTTACGAAAAGTTTTTGATAAAATGTGAATCATTAATGTTTAAATTTATTACCAAAATATTTCTAATAGAACACCTGGTGATGGTTACAGTTCTTCCAAATACTCTCCTACTTCTCCGATGATATTATTCTAAACGTCAGCCAGGTGTCATATTTCAGTCGTGGTATCATTTTTAGATGTCTATGTCTTTAAAAGAGAATCCTGTTGCAGAGATTTTATTGGAAATATCAAGGAAACATCTCACTTTGAAGGTATTTTTCTTTCATTACGAAAACATATGAAAATCAAATGGGCTCAAATCCGACGAATAAGAGGTATGTTCAAGTATCTCCCACCCCACTAATTCAGCAGTGTCTTCAGGTGATATATTGTGTGGTACATGGCATTGTTTAAGACATTACTTGTGTTCTCTTGTTCAACTGTACTGAATTCAAGGATGTGTCCTTCGTTGTGCACACAACTGCTGTTATGTTGCGTTCCGAGATTGTCTCCACCATATTCATTCCGTTTCGTCTCACGCCCACGGCACTGACCCAACTTTAGTGGCAAACAGTTCAATATGGGAAAGCAGAGTTGACACAGATCTCCGTATCTTTTGTAACATTGACACTCGTTTCATCCTTATGCAACGTGCAACTAAATTGCCGTAATAGATGCTGTTCTTGGCTTGTAAACATTGTGTAGGGTTGTCACACACGTACACACAATTCTTTAACTGCTTTTGCATCACTAACTCAATGTCACATTGCAAAACTAGCACGTTACCACATGCACGAAGCACTGGGAAACAGATAGTCATTTATTTGTCATAGTTCTTCAACATTATTGAACAACAATTGAAGTACAACATTCTTCAACACCCGCTAGATGACATTGTTGTAGCTACAAGGAAAACTTTCCTAATACAAATAACAATCTATGAGAGTAAATCAAATTATTAAAAAAAAATGTTATATCTTTTTACATGAATTCTAGACAGTTGTAGGTTAGATCTATTGTACATAACTGTTGTAGTAATAATTTGTGTATCCATTATTTGGCAGAACTTCATGTTTGATCTCATAAGTATAGTTAAAGATGGAGGAATTGTTAGTGAGTCCACTAGTGAATAATGCTGTTTGCTATCAACTGTTTACCATTACTGATACAATTACTTATTCTACTTTCACTACTGATAATTTTTCTACTGATAGTACTACTACCATTTTAAAATGCCTGAAGTTTTGCCTGTAATGCACTCGAATGCCATACGAAGATTGGTTTGGATTGGTCTAACCATTCTCATATGCTATGTAGATCTGTGGTCAATAGTTGAGCTCGTTTCGATGGAAATAGTAAACAGGAAACAGGTGAATGTAATTGAGTTGGCTATTTTGAACAGTTGTTGTTGGTAGTCTTAGTAGTACAATATTACCACCGAGAGCTGGCTTGCCAAGGAACTTACTGTAAAATGAGTTGAGTTCTCTTCACAACTTAGAAATGAAAAACGTACTGAAGGATATTATGAATTTCCGATTTCTAATACATTTTCCCAGAGTACCTTAAATACCTGATCTCAAATTTCTATAGTCAAACACTTCGGAGACCTTAGGTGTCAAAAGCGACGTATGGGTCAATCCTAAATAGCTTCACTTTCTCATCTCAATTAATGTAACATTTAAACCTTGATAGTGATGGCCTCCAATTGAAGTGAATTGATATCCTTTGGGCTTCTTTGGCTTAGGCCGTCATAAAAAGGGAAGAAATATGGAAAGAAAGTTCACCAAAGTCTACTTTCGAAGTAGCATTAACCTTTTATGATCTTAAGGAAAATTCCTGTCCAAGAGAAAGTCAAGATGTGATGCGATCTCAAGACCTTCCGAAAGTAAAGCTAACAGTCTACTAACTGAGCTACAGCCGCCTGGTAGGTTGACTGAAATCAATTCAACTGCTCTCTGACGTTGTGCACTAGTAGGTAAGTAAACAAATTCAGTCCCGTTACCATGGAAACTGTGCTTAGCTTGAAATTTTAATTTTGTTAAAACATTACGAGTAACGACCACCATCATCATGCGACCTTTGCTTGAGATGTGTTTAACAACCGTTCTGATGCAATACGTGATTGTTTATTGAGTCCAGTTACCATGGAGATTAAAAGTTGAGTATGCCTGAATTATTTCCTGAATTAAGTCCTATAAAGAAAGCATACGAAGTGTGGAGAAAATTAATCCAATAATGTAAAGTTGTATATCGATCAGAAAGAGATACTTTCACTATTATATATATTGATGCATATATAAGAACTATAATGTATTCCGTAGGTTACAAAATTATTTCTTTAAAGTTTTTCCTCTTTTAATTCTTTCGAATTCAACTGACTACTTTTGCCTCGGGGTGTTCTTGATAGTATCAAATTATTCGTTATTCCTTTTTTTTTCTACTGCAAAAGAAAAAAAATGACAACGTTGCTTATTTTATACACTAATTTCATAAGCGCGCCTTTCCTAGTGTACGTAATTTTGTTCTTGTGTTGGAGAGGAAAATGCTAATTTTTAAAACAGATAATTTCTTTTCCTCTCCCATCTCTCGCTTTCTCCTCTAAGCAATGTTTGCTTTGGGAACGAAGCTAATTACAGCCCTTCTGTAGAGTTTGGAAGGAGAAAAGAAGGCAAAATCAAGTAATTTACGAAGAAAATCACCACAAACGCAGAATTTTCTTCTTTTTTTTTCTGTTCTGTTTTCAAAAGCAAAGGAAAAAAACAGAATAAGAAAAAAAAACAGCTACAATTGAGTAAAACAACTACTATGACTCATAACAAATTATTTTTAATTTTCTGAAAGGGTGGAAAAAAAACTGTCTGGTTTCTGTAAGTAACATCTGGAAATTATTAGATACAGAATCACATTCTTCCTCTGTTCCTTTTTCCATTTTGTATACCCACACAAGCATGTGCACATCTATATAACTTGTCCCGCTGTTTCCCCTACGGTATAATAATCTAACAATATGTTGGCGAAACGTACGTGCCAGGTCTTAATTTTTTTTAAGCTACTGATAAAACACAATAAACTGTTATTTTCATTATATCAGCTCAACGATGGTTTCAGTCTTTGAGCATAAAATAATTAAAATGCAATATTATTTCAAACTCTTATATAAAGACCGCTTGCTTAGTTGAAATATATCTCTGAAAACAGCACATAGGACCAAATCTTATGGAATCAAGATCACAGAAGCAGGACAACAATATTAATTTAAGAAAATAATAGAGTAAGGTAAGCTAATTTAGTAGTATTTTCAAGAAAACGTTATATTTTATTTGTTTCATGGTGTATTGATTGATCCCGTCGAGGGAGGTATCTGAACAGCAACATAACTTGAAGCAAATAAGGGAAACGCACAAGTAATGGACACTTTAAGGACACTTTTCACCGTTATAATTTTTAACTCAAATACAGTTTAAATGTATTGATCAAATGAGAATGTTACACGCTCTCCATGATTTCTTCTAGTGATTTATACCCATCACTTCCATCAGCATACATTATTTGAGTGGAAATCACGTTTTTTGTTTGACATTGTTTTTGTACCAGTGACGGACACGGAAAAACCTGGTTGTTCCAGTAATGGACGTACTGTATAACTCAAAATAATGTAAATAATCATTGCTGATGTTTCGAATATAAGTAGTAAACACGATTACATGTTTAATTCTGTTCTTTGATTATCTGATTGTTTCATGTAACTCCATAGAGTGATCATTCCGAAGGTTCTGAGTTCGAGAACAGCTCTCGACCATTCTTACTGAGGTTTTAACGTTTTTAAACTCAGTCATAACAGGTAAATGCCCTAATGGTACATTCAACGTAAATCTGTCCGACTCCTGCCCTCTTCCGTTCACCTGAGCCTTGTGGCTATAAAAATGCAAATTCTAACTTGCCATGAATAGTGTCCAATATTAAAACAAAACATTTCATTAATGGGCATCCTCGCGCCCACCATTGAAAAAATGGGACCAAGAAATTTCCTGACAAACTTATGGTCATGAAGAGTAAATAATCTTTCCCAAGTTGAAATAAAACCCTCGGAGTTGCGGAGTTGCGCGCTCATTTTTACGCGCGTGTTTATGAGTTCAATTTCCGCTTAGAGCTGCTGAACGGAGTGGTTCAGAGCCCACTTTACCAAAACTGTATGTCTCGTCCTTAGAAGCTCATCAGCTCGCTTAGGACGTTAATAACAACTCAATCAATCAAGGATTTTGATTTCAACTCAGTAATGAATAGTGAGTGCCCGTAACCAGAGAAAAACTGACTTTGCCGTACCGGTAATAAACACCCAATGCTTTGCACAATAGATCTTAGTTATAATCAGTTTGGTCATTCAAATACTCGAAACAGAGACATTTCTTAATGGATAATAGAGCAGAACAACAAAAGTAATCGCTATTGTAATTTCATGACTAAAAAACGAAAGCTCTGGCCTTAATAATTTGCTTAACAGAATGCATGGAATAGTAGGTGCAAGCATGGAGCTAACTTCAACATCATGTCAGAAATATCAGATGAAATCAATGACGAGCGAATAATATTCAGTGTCATCAGCATATACTGTATTAAATTTTCCCATGTAGGTGAAATGATTACCCCCTTAGAAAAATCGTATTTGACAACTTTTCTCTTCAAGTGTCTATTACTGGTACACTGTCCATTACTGGTGCGTTTACCTTATATAACTTTATCTGCTCTGTCAAATGTTGAACCCTACACCACTAGGTTTCTTAGCAGCAAGCTTATAAAAACAATACTGCCAAATTGTTACTCTATTGTAAATTAAAGCTACTTTCTGTGAGGAGGATACATTTAATCTCTCTATATAAAAATGAAAGTGACTGTGTTTGCATGAGCATCACGATTAGGTTAAAATACATGGAGTAAACCTCTCCTATGAGGACGCAGAGGGTATGGGGGTAGATGTGCGCCATGGGGGCACGGTTCCCGGAGAGTCTAGTTACGATAAAGACGGCTCAGCCCCTCCACCAAACTCCCAAGTTGGGGGCAGCCTACCACGGGGAAGCAAGTATTTGTGACAATCCCGATGACTGTTGGCAACATATTTTATTCACCCCACACCAACGGACGGGCAAATCAGCTATTTGAGAACAATCTCTCGTTTCCGACAACGAAATAAGCAGAATCTTACAATACAGATACATTTATTTTTATACATATATTAAAATCTTAACGTGATTTGTATTCAAGTACAAAAAATAATAGTATCGGTGTCAGCTAATGGAGTTTTAATGAATATATTATATCAGCGTTAGCTTAAATTATACTTTAAACTAACGCTGATATATATATATATTCATAATTATCAAAGGAACTACCATTTCATGAATCCCTTTCTTGTAATTTTGTTCCCATTTCTCAATCAATTAATTTCT